>DF240252.1:189300-199995 GCA_000507305.1 Breviolum minutum Mf 1.05b.01
TAGAGCTTACAACCCTGTAAGGTATATAGAGCTTTGAACCCTGCAAGGTAGAGCTTACAACCCTGTAAGGTAGCGCTTAGAACCCTGCAAGGTAGAGCTTACAACCCAAGCCCCTTTCTGACCTGACCCTGCCCTTCTCAATGGCCGCATTGACCCTGACCAACGCCCCCATTCACCCCTTTTCAATACCCCAATTGACCCTGACCAACGATTGCATTGATCCTTTTCAATTTTCCCATTGAGCCCCCATTGTTGTTCAATACCCCCATTGACCCTGACCAACGCCCCCATTGCCATTTGAATTGACCCTGACCAACGCCCCCACTGACCCTTTTCAATACCTGCATTGGCTCTGACCAATGCCCCCATTGACCCTTTTCAATGCCACCATTGACCCTTTCTCCATTGACCCTGACGAATGCCCGCAATGACCCTACACAATAGCCCCCGGATTTTTTCAATGCCCCCATTGACCGTTTTCAATACTTCCACTGGATATTTTTAAAGCCCCCATTGAAAATGTCCAACGCCCCAATTGAAATTTTTCAACACCCCCATTGAAATTTTTCAACACCCCCAAACCCAACCGGACACGCCCCAAATCCGACTGGATACACCCCAAATCCGACTGGATACGTACCAAATCCGACTGGATACGACCCTTAGTGACAAATCTAAGTGGATACGCACCAAATTCGACTGGATATGCCCCCTACCCCCACCAAAGGCTTCAAACAGGCGTCATTGGGGTTTCACTAGTGTCCAAGCAGTATCATGAAAAACAAATGCAACACTAGCAACTAACCCAACAAAACCTCAACCAAATCAAAGCAGAAAAAATTGCAACATCACCTCAGGAAGAGAAGGAAAGGTATGTAGAAAAATACATGATATATTATGCAGTAGTGTAGTATATCATGTATTCAAATCAGAAGAGCTATTTGTATTTCCATGATTGAATTAAACATCTTACGTTTAGAAAATGGACATTCAAAATCATATTTGTTTGATTTTACTTCTTTCATCATATGCCTCGTTATCGTATTAATTTTTCTCAATAGGGTGGTTGCCTTAACCTTTTTCCTCAGAACGTTTTTGTTTTTAGTTCCAATTCTTTAGATATTTTTTGATAATAGTCAAGTTGTCAGAATACCAATAGCCATACCCAAGTATTCCCCTAATTTGATTTCATTTAGGAAAATCATTTAACACGATTGATACATCAAGCGCATCTATTCTACGATTTCCGTTTTCTAAATCTAGTATCGGCTTCTCTAACTCACCATAGTTTTTAAGAACTGTATTATCATCAAAGGGTTTTTTTCCAGCGATATTTTCGGCAATTATGTTGTGTTTGAATTTAAATGCTATACCAATATTGTCAAACTTAAACCTTGGACATTTCGTTTTCAGTTGTCCAAAACATCACTAATTTTTGCCCCTTGCTCATTAAGACAACATTAGTTTCATTTTGTTTAGCCATGTTGCTATGCAGTGTATTTTTGATGATGCACGATGTATTTCACAAGGCAGTATACATTCTATTGTTGTTCCTCTTCCTTGTTCACATTGTTAATATTCTTACTTGATGCTTTTTGCCTTGTTGAATGAGAATCGCCGCCTTTAATTTGACAATTGCATATCTCACATTCTCTCAGTTGCTGTTTTGCTTTGAGGATGTTAAATTTGTCCCTTTCACACTATTCTTTCTTGCTTTGTTAAAGTTTTGTTTTTCTTGTGCCAAAGACTTTACGTGCTTTATGATACCCGTTTGTTTTTTTTTGATTGCCTCTGTATTCTTTGTTTTTTGCCATTTCCGTTTCTTTCGTTCTTTCATACCAGTCTTTGATTCGTTTTAATTTTGTATTATTTTGGAGTTCTTCCTGCCACACAGCGATGTACACATTCTGCACTGTGTATATGAAAACCTTCCCGTTTCAAAGGTTCTTGTGTCTATGTCAAGGCTGATTCGCAATCAATTCTCACTTGCAATTTTCTTTTCGATTTATTTATTCATATATATATATATTTATATTCATTAAATATCTTGTACGGAGTAATCAGCCGCTTCTTTCCATCTACATAGATTAAGATGATTTGCTCTGTGCCTTTCCATTCTTTTTCTCCACTTTGCACAAGTAGAACCTATGTTGCAAAGATTGAAACCCACACCAACTATTTTGTAGATCTTCCCATTTAATATAAAATTGTTTTGTTTGAAATCATGTATCTCACAATGACCATATGCTAAACAATCTACTGAAGTTGTCCAGCACCTTTTATTCTCGTGGTTGTTTCAACATACTTTGTAGTATTGGTACTATATATCTTTTGGCGTTTACTCCTAATACTGTCAAATGACCTTTTATAACTTCATGATTTTCTAGTGCTTGATTGTAGTTATCATGTCCATCTGTTCTTTTTCACTGTAATTTTTTATGTGCCCTTATATTTCTTGTATTATGTTTCATCACCGTGCAGAATAAAGCATAACGTGTGGGGCGCAGTCCTAAAAATCCTGTCATTATTTTTTCCATCTACCTCGGCCTTGAAGCTTCCAAAACACTTCACTATTTCTTGCATCATAGCATTTATGTTTTTGTCATATCCGCTAAAATCCATTTTATCATTTGTCTCTATCATCAGCTCTAGTATGAAATACAAAGCTGTCAGTGTCAGCAGTTACCATTCTAATGTTGTCTCCATGTTGAGGCTTCATAACATCAAAGAAAAATCTATACAAATGTTGCTGACTTAGATCTAAAACACTCATTCCAATGAATATAGGTCTATCAAGTTTTAATCTAGGTTTTTGCTCTTCTACTCCAGCAATATTTTTATTTATGATATGACTATGCTTGAAGGATGGATTTTTGAGACATTTCATGATTTTTCTTTCACTTACTATCTCAAAATCTAAATGCTTTCTCTTATCTTCCATGGTTTTTCCAAAAAGCAGCATTATTTAACAACTTGAATATATCCTTTTCAGAATCATTCCTAGCATTCTTTCTTCTCGACGTGCTAAATCCAATGTACGGTTTTAATATCTCTTTTCGTTCAAATCTCATTGCTCTGTGTATCTTCTTCACTTTCAATCCATGCTTCAGGTAAAATTTGTAGAGTTCTGATATGGACTACATACTTATTTTGATCATTTAAGTTCAATATAATTTTTTGGTTTCTCATCTTTTGGTTCTTTACTCCCATTGATTTGTTTATGTATTTCTACCTGCTTATCTGATAGCATATTTGCTTTAACATGCTTTACTTCCGGTGCTATAGGATAATCATTATGCAAATCATGTAGTTCCTTTGGATATTCTACATCCACTTCTAGGATGTAATCCATGCTTCCATGTTTATAGTTTATTATGTCTTCTTCTGTTATTTGATCATCCCATTCTAAATTTCTATATTGTAATTCTGAAGCATTCTTAAACCAAATAAGTTGTTAGCGTCCAAACAAAAGTTTATATAACTACTTTCTTTAGTTGAATCATAATCATCTCCCATATATTTTGTATTTGCTTCTACCTTCTTCCAAGTTGTTTGCGTCATCCCTCCACGAAGTCCAGCCTCTATCATTGCATACATTTCTTGATAATAAACTAAATCTATTTCAATACCGGTAAGCTTAATCATAGCATCAAATGCGAAATTAAGTTGGGTATAGTAATATACTGGGTCTAAGCTTCAGCATGGCATCAAATACAAACTTAGGTAAGGTATAATCATGAACAGGGTCTAATCCATAATAGTTGGAACACCAAAAAATTTCCCAAAACATCCGTCAATAATAAAACATCAGTTTGCAAGTATGAATCGCGATACACGCCCATGTTTTTGATATTAAAATGCTTCCGTATTTGCTTTGCCTTGTTGCAGTCATCATTAGTTTTACCTTCTTCACTCAATCTGCTGTAAAATTGTTCTTTGGAGGGTAGTTGTTCTTCAATAAAATTATCAAATGTATTCATGTAGTCATACGGATATACTCCCTTTTCTGTCATTAAGTCTGCTTTAATGATATCATTTTGACTACTATATCTACAATTACTTGGCCAGTTGTCACGCCATATCCATTTACTTCTATCTTGTTCATCTGTATTATCATACTTTGTCATGGATACGAGTTTATCTAATGAAGCAGTTATAAAACTAAAGCTGTCCTTTACACTTAAACTATCAAACCCAATGTTAATAAACTTGTCAGAGCTCTGCGCTATAACATGTATCTTCTTCTTGTTACTTAATTTCTCGGCATTCTGTCTTATTAAGTGTCCATCATAATTTTTCATGTTTTGAAACAACACAGGGATCAAAAAAAATATTACAGTAGTTTGGATTGCACAACCTCTATACATACCTGTAAAATGGCAATGGCCACGAACTTTTTTTGTATTTCTCTGCCTCTTTTTCAGTCTTATAAGTGTTCCTGAATTTCTTCACCACATAAAAAAACAATGGGTAGCATTATTAAAAGCTTCTTTGTCTTCATCAGTCATGTCTATTTCTTTATTCTCTTGCATTCTTTCTTTTACGTCATCTCTTGTTTCAGTAAGGTTTCTGCAAAACACATTAACGGCATCCTCTCCTCTATACAAATTTTCTTGATTAGTATTGTCAGCAGCATTCACCAAGTTCAACATAAATCCGCAAGGTTTATGTTCTTGATACTTGTAGGTTTTAATTTCATCACCTTCAGGTTCTTAAGCTCTTCAGTTAAACATTCAAAATCTGCACGTACAACGAAAGCACACCTTAACTTCTTAAAGTGATGTTTAATTTGTGTTTTCATCTTGAGCAGGCATTTCTTGTTGTTGTCCTTCAACTTCCATACTTCCCTTATCGTAATGGTTATTGAATATGTCTTGAGTTCCAAGACCATTATGACAATATTTGCAAGAGTAAGATTTTATTACGAAATTTACTTTTTTGTGAGTTTAAACGCCTGCTACAACTTTTTTTTACAGAATGACCATTGTCATCCTCATCAATCCTCAACACATCAATATGGGCATCCAGCATCTTTTTTGAGTTTTCTACTTATTACTGTTTTCTCATTCTCATCATCAACTTCAAACATATTAACTGAAACATTCTGATTGAGTTCTTCAAATGTGTCAGTATCATTATCAGCTGGAAATTTGATACCATCAAAATGAAAATCATCTTCTATAAAAGTTCTCTGGGTGAGTTTTTCAATACATTTTA
The DNA here is from genome assembly GCA_000507305.1 of Breviolum minutum Mf 1.05b.01. NCBI lineage: Eukaryota > Dinophyceae > Suessiales > Symbiodiniaceae > Breviolum > Breviolum minutum. The sequence goes on from DF240252.1 coordinate 194,518, forward strand.
TGAGAACCACACCGAATAGCATACTTAAAACATTTATCATCTTTATTCTTAATGTTAATACATGCTTTCTTTAATGATATCCATTTTGGCAAATTAATATATTTACCTGCTCTTGTTGGATCTTGTTGGGTTGTATTTGTTTTACATCATCTGAATTTCTTTTACTTTAACTACCATTAATCCTGATTGGTAAAGTGCCATGTCTAAAATCATTGCTCCAATATCATTCCTCATGTTTTTCAATGCTTCTTTCAATTCATCGGAGTTAACTATTGTATATCACCTAGTCCTTACTATAACATCTTGCATTTCATCATTAATATTTGCAACTTATATCTCACGCTGATATCATAAACAAAATGGTGTCCAAAAGTTTGGACGAATGAAGGCGGGACATAGCTGAAAAGCGTAGCAAGCGCAAGTCAAAAAGATATTACATTCCAATGAAACATCTTAATTCAAAACCACCGCAAAAAAGGATGGCAAAACTAAAATGTTCCATATATTTTCTCCACCTTTTCTTCCGTTTTGCTCTGAATTTTCCAAATGTCAAAAACTCAAACTGTTTCCATCACGGGTCGACGGATGTTTGCAAGCACACTGGGAAGGGCAAGACTTTTACTCCAATGAATTCTTCCTCTGCAAAAATACATGAATCAGTTGCACGGCTTCTGCGTCAACCGATCCACGGCTGTGGCTGTGGCACACAAACGCATTTATTCTCCGTGGCTACAAAGGTAATTATATGATGCCAAGTGTCTTTTTTGAGCTACCCGGAAAGAAATGCCACAGCAACCCGAAAGAAACCCATCTGGTGAGACTGTTTCTATATATAGTTACACAGCTTGAAAACAAACCGTTGACCAGCTCGAAGAACACTGTGCCAGCTGATCCTACACCCGCCGTGGACTCAAACTTATTCTTGAAAGATGATCGGTACTGGAAGCTGAGACAAAAATTTACAACCAGCATCACCACCTAAAACCGAGCCACTTCCACGACGAAACGGATTGTTCCAACATGTTCCAACATGGCGGGAGATGCAGTGAAACTAGCCACCGTGAAGGCTGATATGCAGTGCCTTGGACAACAGGCTCGATCAAAGAGGCTCAACAAAACTCGCAGGGCATCAGCACTCTACTACTGAGAGTGAGGCTAGCTGGGAAGAAGATAGCCGTAGCAGTCAGACCTGAGTAACCAAATGTACATGAAATCAGGTGAAAAGAGCTTGAGCCAGCAAACAGCCAAAGCAAATCATAAGTTGTCTGCTCATCAGTGCCACGAAGGCTTTTGGACATCTCCGTCTCCTTCTCCCAGCGACCGTCCTGCGCACGCCGGTTGCAACCCACTGATGTACTGTCTGCACGCGAAAAGTGAAACTGGCAAAGGCTCCTTGAAACTGTAGATGGAGATCATGAATGCCGGGATGGTCAGTTTTGCCTTCTTCTCAATGGCCTGAGTGATGCAATGACAGCAAAGTATCTGCAAACCTCGCTGTTGAGGTACCGAACAAAAACAGACTCAACAGCTTGATCAATGGTTGTTTCTGGTTCCCCTGAAAGGTGGTAGGTAGCATATAATCACCCAATTGGCAGTATATACCACTTATATACCACTTATATATTGCCTTCTGGGGGGTGATTAATAATCCCGATCCCACCTTTTAGGGGAAGCTGAAAAATCATGAAAAACTTGATGCACTTCCAAGCGCTTGGCTTCTTTCAGGCCATCTACCTCGTTGGCTTCTTCGATACCCGGCGAACAAAAGTTCAGGTAAAAGTTCCACAGTGAATGAAAGCAAAAACATGCAAACTGCAAAGTAACATCACCGGTGAGGAAAGTTGACTGAGGTCATGGACATTCGACAAGTCAGCCTTGACTTGAAATGGATCGGTGTCGGCTTCCTTGATCTTGTCATCCTCTTCCTTCGGGTTGTTTGGGAATGCAATTGCAACATCAAACATCAACTCATGCTGGAAACATCCTATCTAGTTATGGAAACCCATGCAAACTCAACCCCTGTCCAAGTGTATGTTACTTGCATGTGCTTACCAAAGCGCAAGGCAAAGGAACATGGGCATTACCAAAAAATATTGCCAAGGCGTTTGACAACTATTTGGCAAAGGAAGGCTATTTGGAAGACCCTTTTTCAAAACAAATCCTCAGGAACTATCAACCTTGTGTATCTACCCCAAACAACTCCTGAACAACACAAAGAATGTGTCAATCAACTAACAAAGCACTGTCTCTCACAACTCATGCCCAATATTTTTCATCCTGCCACTTATAAGGAACATCCCATTAACAACCATGGCCTTCATCGTGTTCTGTTTTGGAAATGATGCAGTGGAAAGAAGTGCATCTTCTTGCACTAAGTTACGAAACAGACCATGGATTATGTAACTAGTCATAATCCGTGCCGTTGCTGAGCCATCATTGAACGAACAGTTGTTGTCCTTTTGCAACTGCCTTATCCAAACCACTCCGTGCTATTGGGTTTTTGCTGTAGGGATGGGACGCTATTGGAACATTGGAACCTTTCCTGAAACAAAAGGAGAGAGCGAATGATGGTCTGTCAGAATCAAGACTAACGACACGAGAAACTCGTCCATAAACTCGTGCATAACTATGACACTTGCAGTCCTCTCGGAGAGCTCTGACCCATACTGTTTCCGTTTTGATTGCGGTGGTTCCTAGCAGGGGATCGGCAGACACAGTTTCAGATCAAAAGTCTGCAGCAAGGAGCACAAAAGTATCAGAACGCAGCTCCGGAACTCGAGAATTACAGTAGTGTAGTGGAGGTCAAGTAGAATTTCAAAAGTTCCCCTACTTTTCACCTTCAAAGTTCAAAGCCCTGCTCTTCACGGGTGCATTTCGGGTCTCGCCTGAACTTCCCGGAGGCAGCTTGAACTTTGAGCCAGTCTTCAAATAGGCAAAGATATGGGTAGGGATCCACCCACCGTCTGCGTCTGGGTATTCCGAGTTTTTGAGAGCCAGGGCAAACCTTCCCTGGTCGAAGACTTGGCCCTGCTCAGCCAACAAATTCAGGAACTCCTGTGCTTGCTCTTCATGCCAGCGATATTTTGCAACCGCTTGCTGCTCGTCACATACTCGTGTCCGAATTCCGTTGAGGTTGCCTATGTCTGTTGCCATCTTTTCCGTCTGGGTGATAACTGTGATGTGATGGTCAGTGGTAAAAGCCGTCTTCGCCAAGGTGATAAGCCTGTCGCCATCATATTCGCTTTCAAAGCTATTGTCCAGGACAAGGTTGAGGTGAATGTCATTTGCATCCAGGATGACGAAGAGCTGGCACATCACATCAACCGCTAGGTCCATATCAACAGCGCCGGTGAATTCCAAGAGTTTGCGTCTGAAAGGTCCGCTCAAGAGTAGTGTCATTGTTTTTGACAAATTTCCGGCCGGAAGCGCCAGCAAAGTCCCAATGGACTTACCAACACCTGGCTCTGCATATACGGTTGTGAGTCCAATCCCATTGCTTGCAAGCACCTGTGCCATTAGCTTCTCAAACTCTGTGCCTGAAACGGTCTGATTCGGAATGTCGTTCAGCGCAGTGGCGGAAACGATGCACCCCACGCCCTCTGAGCGGACAGTAGCAAATCTTTTAAGAAGATGGTAAGCTTGTTCAGTGGCGTTTCCCCAAACATTCAGAGAGGCAGACTTCTTTGATTCTTCGGAAAATTTCATCCATCTTCGGACTCGATCCAACAAACCACTGCCGCTGTTGAGGACTTTCACCAACTCGAAAATACCGAGCGGGCCCATGTTGAGGAGCTCCTGTTCAGTCACCCTACGTGAAATGCAATTGAAACGTTGAGGGTGCCATACTTGTGTCCTGCCTATGAACAACACATCTGGCAATTGGCTCCAGTGAGCCTCCCATGCAACAATTGTCGCTAGCACAAGCAGTTTCGCTCGCCGCGAGTTCATGGACCCCAAGTCTGCAAATTGGTGTATATTTCAAGACTCACAATGTATCTCTCTTTAATTGACGGCTGATGCATATAGTTCTTCCACAATGAGTTTCGAAAACCGTTTCTTCGAGATACTCTTTGACGATGTATGAGGTGTGTTGCGAAAGTAAGACCCTGTCTTCCTTGCGCAGTGTTTGAGCCAAGAGCGAAGACTGAACAACAGATTCCAAACGGGTGACCATTCCATCTCATCCACTAAGCACAAACACCAAAAGCCAATGGCAATCATTAAAACACGAAAACATGTGGAAAGAAAATGGAAACTACAGCAGCTGAAGTTTGCACACTTTTGATGGACATGCCGTTGCTCCACACAACAGTTGTTTTTTGTTTGTTTTTCGCGCCCTAAGGGACTTTTTCTATAAATTTACTGTTCGAACGAAGTATACGACCCGCAACAAAAGTGTGGAATGATGACCGCAGAACAGACCTCAGAAATACTGTTTTGGATTCAAAAGACATTCAAAAACACAGTTCTTCTCAAATTTCGGAAGTTTTGAAAAAGTCCAAAATCCCCGGAACCCATTGAGGGAAACTTGGAAATCACCCCCGAACTCTTGCAAACGAAATGAAATCGAAGCAATTTCGAAATAAAGTCCGAAAAACAAGGAAACAAAACCGACATGACATCCAAATTATCTAAAGAAAAATCCTAAGAGGCCTGGAGACAAATCCAAGAACCAAGGACATGAGGTGCCAAGGAAATCCATGAAGCTCGGACATGAAGCCCACTACGTTACAAAAATCACTTTGGTATTGACTCACAAGCAGACACCGGCGGAGGTCTATTTTAGACAAAAACAAGGCCTGCTTTTCACAAGGGCAATTCTGGGTTTCAATTGACATCATTGGTCAAATGGCAGAAATCAAGGGTGGAAGAATTTTACAAAGCAATTGTTAAAATATGTTAAAATTGAAATTTTGCAGGGACAGATTTCTATCCAGATGAGTCTTGGGGATTTGAGGCAATTTTCATTAAGCACCAATGCTTCATGTTGGGGATCGGTCATTTGAGCTCCGGCGATGCATGGAAATTCGAAACAGATTGCTTCAAAAAATATCATTGAATAAAAAGACTTAAGATTTTTTCAATATTGAGTATTAAGATACGTATGCCATTCTAGAGCAGACATTCTAGTGATGGAAGAGCTAGGTTTTTAGGAGCTATACTAGATGAGGAAAAATATGACCAATTTATGAAAATGATCTTTATCAGTAGCAACTTGACAGATGAAATACAAAATCATTATGATAGTTCAGACGCAGATGTTTTACCGCCTTCAAGCAGCGAAGAAAAAAGATTGATAAGACAAAGAAATACCAAAAAGAATGCCATCGCAAATACTACAAAGAGAAGCAGCAGCAACCATACATGTGTAGAATTTGTGGAAAAATCTTTCTGAAAGCTCTAATGCCAAAAGACACGAAAAATCTAAAAGATGCACAGAAGCAAAAACAATGTTTAGACAAATTAGTTGTTATTAAT
>DF240253.1:0-36661 GCA_000507305.1 Breviolum minutum Mf 1.05b.01
AAAAACGACAAAAAAATCCGATTTTAATTTCCCCCCGCAACTCCTCAACACCACCTTCACTTCACCGAGAGACACGGTGGTTCAAAGCTCGCCGCGGCACACGACATCGTTTGGAATTTTTTCTCGTCTTTTTTTTGGGGGGTTTAGCTGAAAAAGGTGCTAGAAATTATGCACCTTCTGCTTGGCTGAATCCAAATGGCCACGGTTGATTGTGATGGTGGTGTTTTCGTCACTGGGAGATTTTAGCGGCATGAAATGGTGTGTGTTTTCCTCCTAATTTTTTTTCACGCCAAAAAAAACATAGTAAACTCAACTCTTTAACTTTAACATGGTTTCAGATATCTGTACACAAATATATATGTATATATATAGTAAAGAATAAGAAACCTTACTCATCCAACAGTTTTCCTCGGCATGGATTCATATTAATTAGTCATTCCAAATAATTCCCAAAACCTAAAACTCGGTTTAATCAAAAGGTGCATGTTGCAGGGCTATTACCTCCATGACCTCGAGGAAAGAACAACGAAGCCCTTGAAATTCACGAAGTTTTAGTGTCAAATGGTACACTCTCAGAGCGCCCAGGGCCCAGGGCTGGTTCGAAACAGCCTTGTTTAAAATCACACAATGGTTGCACATGACATAAGCTATCTGGTGTCTGATATAGGTCCATGATATTCTGCACTAGAAACTAGTATATTCAACGACAACATCCTTACATGTACGGACTTCCATGCTATATCTTACCCACAGGATCTCAACTTTCAAAAAGCTTAGCTTAGACTTCAGCAAATGGAGTGCTAATCACAAGGTCACTACACCAATAAAGCTCTTGGCCAATGTCAAGCAAAAATGCATATATCATAAACAGTATCGATCTCTTCAAGCCATCATTGACAAAGTTTCAACATGGAAAAATCTCCCCAAACACCATCTTGATGCCATTCTTCCACTTCCATCGCCGGAAAAAACAACACCTTGCAATCGTAGATGCAGTGCCGATTGCTGCATTTGGTGCGATTTTTTTTGGAGCAAACCTAGCGAAGTCACACAAATGGTTCAAGGTGCCGAGACGATTGTTCTGATTTTCAACAATTCCGGGAGTGATTTCTCTCACAAGTCCCTTTTCTCTATCATCCAGACTCTCTTCGTTTTAGGTGATGTACATCAAAAATATTCGTCACATCATCGGCATATCTATAATAATGCAACATCATCATGTGGCTGGTGCGAAAACCCTCCTGCGCACTTCAACGGTTTGGTACACCCATCATCTTCCCAAAATGGTGAATCTTTGCAGAGACAATTTCCGTGAAGCGTTACCTAAAAACACAAAGGTTCAACTCACATCCTGTTTTCCTTTTAGGTCCAGTTTTGAAGGGTTTTTCTGAAAAAAAAACATCAAATATCAATGGTTGTTTCTGTGGGGTTATATGCTACATACCACCTTTTAGGGGAACCAGAAACAACCATTGAAAATTTGTTGCAAATTGACGGGGTTTTGCCACCCTGGATGAGAAAAACTGCCGAAAAAAAATCCCAGCTTTGAAAGGTCGGAATCCGTTGATCTTGATGTGTTTCGAAACGATGATCATTGGAACCTTTTGATAACCAAATCAGATGATACATTCTTTGCAAAATATGTGTCAGTAAGGCAAACTAAGAAACATGTTTAAAAAAACTAGGAAAACCTATAAAAAGACTTAATTCCACTAAAAACAAGTAAAAAAACAAAAAAACATTTGGGTCTTCGACTGCATCACTCTTCCCTTTTTTCCCCACAGTTTTTCCACTAACATCCAGTACTTTGCGCAGTCACCATTGGTTTTATTAGGCTTCATAGGCTCCCTAAGGAAAACTAAGGAAACCTAAGAAAACCTTAAAAATGCCTTTAAAAACTAAAAAACCTAAAAAATACTTTAAGAAAAAAAACAACAAAAACTAAAGAAACCTAAAAAAAACTAAAAATGTTCCGCCCTCCAAGCCCATTCCATCCAAGAACACCTAAAACAAATTAAAACAATCTAAACAAACCTGCCCTCCAAGTAAATCTCATCGAAGAAAACCTAAACAAATCTAAAAAAGTCTAAGGGTACCTCCTGGGCCTTCCAAAGATGATCCTATCTGGATTGGTATACAAAAGGTTTCTAAGATATGAGGGATTGAACCCCAAAAGAAAGCCTGAGTGTCAATTGAATTCGATGATGGTGATGATGGTGATGGTGATGATGGTGATGATGATGATGATGATGATGATGATGATGATATGATGGTGATGATGATGATGATGATGATGATGATGATGATGATGATGATGATGATATGATGGTGATGATTTGAGTTAGACATTCATAGGTTGAAATTTAAAGACACACCCTGTTTTTTGCCATATATGCTCGGAGATGTTCGCTAAGAGGCAGGAAATTCGAAATGTACAACCAGATGCATATATCAAGACTTTGCGGGCATGTGCATATCTCCTGCAAAATGGAGATCGAAACACCAATCAATAGAGGTGTCTATAAATCTGTATATACTCATATAATCCAATAATGTGTATGTATAAATATATATACACATGATCGTGACAGTTTAAGAATGCATATTAAACATAATATACAATCCACTGAGCCACCCTTTTCTCCAAAAGTTAGGGGGCACCTTGTTCCATCTCCAATCTATGCGGACAAAAAAATACCTCTTGGGATCTGACGCTATAGCGATTCTGTAGATCTGCCAGCACCTGGCGAGATAAAGCTCAGAAAAGTTCATCGACTTCAAATGTTTTGGTGAATTCCCCAGGCAAAATGGAAAAAAATCGGAAAAAATCTGTTGGTACCCTTTGCTGATTACCCTAATTCTTTACTCGCGTATACTATATATATATGATATCATTTATATATGAATATGTATGGTAAATTATAAAAAGTCAGTTGTCCCGCTATCAGTGGCCAAAAATTCGGGAAGAACTGCAACCTGCTACCCTCCAATAGGCATTTTCACCAGCTTCACCCATTTTTGGATCGTCCGAAGCCTCGACGACAAATGGAATTGAAAAGTTAAAACCACATCAAACCCCAAGACATGCAAACATGATTTCTCCTTTAGAGGAGATTCTGCAGTCCTTTGTTGGCAGTTTTTTTTTCCTGGAATTGAAAATTCTACTAACATACAAGTCATACGTCATGCATCTCATACATCTATTCACAACAACCTTCCTTGGTCGTCAGCGTCCGTCACACCTCCGAAAAAAGCATCACACAACCGACACTGGAGGCCTGGTCAGGATTGCTTACTTCATTCTGTTCCAGACGCATCCACATGGGCGCCCCACCATCAACTGCATCACGGGCCTTGAAAATGTGGATATTTTTCACCAGGTTTTGGATGGCGCTTTGACTGAATTGCGAAAAACAAAATCTGCAGTATGTTACGTTGTTTTAGAGAATGGGAGGGCAAAAAGGTCAATATAATTCATTGAATAACTGATGAAATGAAAAAAACAATGTCATCCACATGCGGCAGAATTCACATGGCGGAATCCACTTAAGAAACCTTCACCTAATGCCAGGAATAAAAGTTTCGAATCATCAATCAAGCATGACTTGAAGACTTTTTTAGAGACTCCCAAGGGACTCTGCTTCAAACACAAAAAAATACAGCTACCAATTCATCAAAGTACCGTAGTCTCTTGGGGGCCGCAGCCAGTTGTTTTTTTTTGGTTGGCTGTTTTGACTTAATGGACCACGAAAAAACAGCGCCGACCTCCTGAGCCGCTTTCACTAGCATTTCAACGCCACGTTCCTCGGTTTTTGTTTTTTCTTGGTTTCACCCTCGTTGGTGATGGTTGTGTTCCAAAATCCGGAGGTGAAACCCGTGGGGATTCTGTACAACGAAGGGTTTTTCCATGTAAAATTTGTCCCTTAAATTGAATTCTGCCGGATAGATTTGGAACGTTTTGGTGGGGTGAAACCCCCTCTCGGTTGTCTATATAGTCAAGAAATAGTCAACAGTGACCTGCGGTTGACACCAAAAAAAGGATCAAAAAGGTGGATCTCAAATGGTATGCTCACTCAACCTTTAATGGAGTCTGTAAATACAATCTATGTATTCTGAGGATGTTTACACATGAATTTAATAATGCCGAAATCATGATACTTCGCACATGTGTAGTAATTAACTCTCCTGTTATAGTGTATTCCATGAAAACCCACGGTTCCTTCATTTTTTGTGGTTATTTCAACCATGCGTTGGGCTTGAACAAAACCTTCATTTTGCCCGATGGGTTTTTGGGGGGTCCAAGGGTTGAATGTAAACTGCCAAGTAGCGGTAAAGCGATTGTGCGACAAGTGTAATTCCTTGCGTTGGCATCGGCCAAGGGGTCAAACAGTGTCAAGGCGTTTTGAGGGGTTTGGGGCTGTGTGTTGTTGTTGTTGTTGTTGTTGTTGTTGTTGTTGTTGTTGTTGTTGTTGTNTTCTTCTTCTTGTTCTTCTTCTTGTTCTTCTTCTTGTTCTTCTTCTTGTTCTTCTTCTTGTTCTTCTTCTTGTTCTTCTTCTTGTTCTTCTTCTTGTTCTTCTTCTTGTTCTTCTTCTTGTTCTTCTTCTTGTTCTTCTTCTTGTTCTTCTTCTTGTTCTTCTTCTTGTTCTTCTTCTTGTTCTTCTTCTTGTTCTTCTTCTTGTTCTTCTTCTTGTTCTTCTTCTTGTTCTTCTTCTTGTTCTTCTTCTTGTTCTTCTTCTTGTTCTTCTTCTTGTTCTTCTTCTTGTTCTTCTTCTTGTTCTTCTTCTTGTTCTTCTTCTTGTTCTTCTTCTTGTTCTTCTTCTTGTTCTTCTTCTTGTTCTTCTTCTTGTTCTTCTTCTTGTTCTTCTTCTTGTTCTTCTTCTTGTTCTTCTTCTTGTTCTTCTTCTTGTTCTTCTTCTTGTTCTTCTTCTTGTTCTTCTTCTTGTTCTTCTTCTTGTTCTTCTTCTTGTTCTTCTTCTTGTTCTTCTTCTTGTTCTTCTTCTTGTTCTTCTTCTTGTTCTTCTTCTTGTTCTTCTTCTTGTTCTTCTTCTTGTTCTCGTTGTCGTTGTCGTTGTCGTTGTCCTTTTTCGTTGTTGTTGTTGTTGTTGTTGTTGTTGTTGTTGTTGTTGTTGTTTCTGTTGCTATTGTCGTCGAAAACCTTGGGATATTTTGATGTAGATAATATCCATCATCGACACATTTCGTGGCTATCAAGCTTATCACTGGCTTTTTGGTGTCCCAAAATGATCCTGGCCCCTCATAGCTAAATCCGCATCATTTTGCCATTCAAACATAAGATCTAATCATTCGGATCCTCAGAACAAATTCTCGATGTCATTCATCTTCTCCCAACATCTCTCAAGATGTAAATTCTTATTCGTACATAGTCCCCGGAAAACAACTTGCATTTGTAAGGCTCCTGGAAAATGGAGCTTCAAAACTTCTCTGGGATTCAAAGTGTGATGGGTTTTTTTTACACCCCCGAAATTCTAACATATCCCCACAAAAATGCCACTTGGAAGACTACTTTCTTTTTCGTGATCCCAAAAAGGCACTGTGATCCCGAAAAGAAATCCATCCAGCACCTTTAAGGTTCACCGTTTGAGCACTTGAGGGGTTTTTCAAGCAGGTCATGAAAATCTTGCTTTGGTTTTTTGTTGGGTTTTTTTTACTGGAAACTTTCCAATGAGGTTTGCTTCTTTTTTTTGAAAGATTGCTCTGACTACCCTATTTTGATGAGTTTCACACGAGTTGCCCGGGCCCTTGGTCATGGATTTTAGTTTCGCCCGCCTCGAGGGAATAACAGCGCCGCACGAAGCGGCCTAAGGCCTACAGTCATCCCGGCAGCCGAGGTTGTTGGTTGTTGGTTAGTGGCTGGTGGTTGGTGGCTGGTGGCCATCATCCCAAAGGTCACATCTTCACCAACAGCACCAGCAGAGAGCTTGGCTGGGCTGCTTCACTGCACTGCTTCACATGAAAATTGGAAATGAATCAGATGGATCCAAAGAGGACTTTTCTCAAAGTGCTTTACACGCCGTAGATTTCAATACATTGCATGTTAAGGTATAAAGCTGCGATGAGCAAAACTGACAGAATTATGTGTTCATCTGTTCCTACATGATTGTTGATTCTGCATATCCTTTATCGCTATGACATCATAGAAATATTTGCCCGGCCATTCCTGAATCAAACAGAAGGCAAAAAAGTACCCTCCGTTCCCGAGTCCCCCCGAACCTGCGCTGCATCATCATTGATATCCTTGAGCGATTTTTTTTAACCACCCCTCCATGAAGATTCACTGGTGTTGGTGTTCAAACCCAACTTGCATTTGCAAGGCTCCTGGAAAATGGAGCATGGAGCTTCAAAACTTCTCTCAAATTCAAACTGTGGGGATGGAAAATGCAAAATTGGTGGTGTTACACCCCCGAAAACTAACATATCCCCTGCAAAAGGCTGGTTGGAAGACGATGTTCCTCCTTTTTCGGGGACATTCTTCATTTTCGGGAGGGGTATTTCTTCAAAAAGTTCCCCACTTATGAGCTTTAAAAATTACCTCCTGCGCAAGGTACTACAGTAGTAGGGTCGTGGTTTCAAACAGGCAGAAAGTGTCGTTCCGCAATTCAACACATTGAGGTGTGTCTTAGGCAATCATATTTAGATTCAAGAATTCAAGAAGTCTGTTGCCCATTCCCCCTTTAAAATGTATATATATATATATTCCCAAAAAACTAAGTGATTCCCAAAAAAGGGGAAAGTTCATCAAGCCGAGACACATTTTTGTAAAGTTTCAGTACTCGCAGGTGTTCGCAGCGAGAACACAAGTCCAAGACCTGCGTTCGGTGCCAATTTTTGGGTTGTGATTCCCTGGGTGACGTTTTGGGGGACTAACTGGACAGATTTTAAATCCCGAGTTTCAACTGGAAATAGATCAACCTGTTTTGGGGAGTTCCAATCTGGAGATGTTTGGAGATTTTTTCCGAGCAAACAATATTTTGTTGGGTTTTGTTGCTACGTCGAGTCTGAGTCTTGGTGAGGCCACATGTTTTTTTTTCAATATGTTGGGCCCATAGCCATCTAAAAGTCAATGTCAAAAATCTATTGCAACCATTTCCAGATTTTGGGATAATTTCGAGATATTCCCACCAACCCACTTAAGTGGGAGTATAAAGAGCCTAACTCCAATCGAAGGATGCTCAGCAATACTTCCAATCACAACATGGCAATTGGGTTCATCCGATGATAAGTTGGTATATTGAAGGGGACGGCTCCTCCTTCCAATGGCACTGGCAATTGAAGGCATGTTTAAACTCCCTAAAAACTTCTCAGCCTTCTGGCGTGGCGCATGTTTGTCGAATGATTCCATGGCAACTTTGCAACTTGCCAAGAGCGAGGTTGTTTCACGTTCCTCTGAAGATGGAACCTCTAACTATCATCATTTTTCCATATTAGATAAGGAAGAAACTAACCCCCCTTTTCAGGTGCCGAAACATCCTAAGAACAACAACAACAACAACAACAACAACAACAACAACAACAACAACAACAACAACAACAACAACAACAACAACAACAACAACAACAAAGAATCGGGTGGTCATATCAGTGTGTATCACTCCAACTTACCAACTGAAAAAGATCCATGCACCACCTGCGACCCCTCAACTTTTAGTGACCGCACCTTCCGCAGGCCTTCAGCACTGAGCTGGTTCCTTAGCGGAGCCAGAAAGAAGGATGTGTTTGTTTGGGCATGTCTATGTGCATGTCTTGATATACATCTTATTCCTAATAGTATACTCAATTGATATATATTATATATATATTATGTATACACGTTTGTAGTAAACTTTTGTAGATATTGTCCATATACATTATCCTATTGATACATATTGTACACATAAACCGAGAAAGAAAAAAACGGAATCATCTTTACGAAAGCACCAAGCACCAAAGGTTGATGTGCACAGGACCAGGACTGTCTTATTCATCTAGCTATGTCATATGTGGCATTTCTATGCGTTCTGAATTAAAGCGCGCACATTCCCGGAAGGACATCCGGACATACCAAAAATATCCAAAAATAGAGTCTGCCCCTTTTGGTTTGACAGGTCGTTGGGGTGCCCCTATTGGCGCTGCAGTCTTACAAATAAGGTTCGTGGAGGCGGATGGATTGCTTGTGTATCTTCATATACCCTGGAAGTCCAACCACCAAATGATGAGAAACCCTTACTATAAACTATGGTGGTTCGTGAATCAACTTTGGAAAATTGTGCTTGGACTTCGCAGGGTAATATATATACAAACAATATGTACATATATATGAATGTGTATAATGCACGAAAGCGGAATAGATTGCATGCCACACTTGTACAAACAAGACTTTCCAATAAAAAAATACTAGCCAAGTGAGATGATACTCCTTCCACTACAACGTCAGAGCTCGCTGCCCGCACAAGCTTTTCTGGTCACAAACCTCTGCTTGCAACAGATCAATTGCAAGGACTTTTCCACTGCCCGGCGCGGTGGCCGCAACTTTGGGAAGCCGTTGTTGTTTTGCAGTTGGCTCAGCAGACTTTGGCGAACCAATAGCCTCAGCCGCTGATTGAAAGACTGATGCGGTCGACGAACAAAATCCTACCAATGAATTCTTGTGCAATTCGTCCCATTGGTTTCTGGGGTGCATGCCTTGAAAAAAAGGCAATATTTCACCTAGCTGCATCTTTGGTTGAAAATAGGCCAATACTATCTGAAAAATATCTGAAAAATGGGGTGCTCACCCTGTGGATCTGATACGTTGGGCTCCCCTGTCTGCAACTCATAGGGTGAAGAGATTCCCCCTAATGGATGTAGGCCAAGAAACTGAGTGTATGTACCAAGAGTTTTCTCCCTCCACAAAAAAAAAGCTACACATTTGCAAGCATGTGGTGATGGTTCAAATAGAAGGTGCCAAAAAAAAGGGACTTTCAAACATTAACGATGATGCCTGGACCTTAGCCTTACCCTACCTTTGGGTTTCTCCCCTTGGGTTTTTTGTTGGTATGTTTCCATACCCATCTTACTTAAAACTGACGGAACTGAGCCCAGGCGCAAGGAATGTAGGGAAAGATGTGTTCCAGCCAAAGGTGTGGCGAAATCCCTTTCCTCAGCGCGGGGGGAATTTTAGACCAGGGAAAGATCGGCTGCTACATGAAATGGTGGAGAGATTGGTGGGTTTGCCAGTTGTTTGCTGGCTTTTGAGATGAAGTCTATAGGTAAATCTTCTGAGTAATTTCAAATCCCTTTTCATAAGGGGTTTCTTGGAATAGCGAACCACTCTAACTGCGGTAGCCAGGATAAGCACCGATTGGCCATGATTGGCAAAAAAATGTCATGTATCCCTGGTGATTTACCTGGTTTTCTTCATCCTTTCAGCCTTTCAGTGATTTCCCACCAAAAAAAACACGGCCCCCCAAACAAACAAAACAAAAGTCTCCCCACCGGCGACGGTGGGAAAGTTCGAACCTAACTTGCAAGGTGAGCATCAAGCTGGATGTACTTCGTTTTTGACAAAGAAGCAGCATCAACATACCTAGCCAACCGGGCGTCAGTCCCCTCCAAAACGGAGTCCCATCCCATCAACACTTCTGCAAGTCAGAGCTCGGAAAAAAAAAGTCGGTGGAGCTACATGGATGCTGTAAGTGTCACCCTCGGATCCCCAGAAATTTAATGAGATTTCTCTGTGCCCATTACATGCAAGCGAAGAAACTTATAACTAATTCCAACCAAAAATAAGAATCATGCACTCATTATTTACACGAAATTTCCATAAATTCCCTTTCACCCGGCACCAGCAGAGGGGTGGCTAAGGTCCTTTGAAAATGTTTGAACTTTGCCAGGACACATTTCCGCGTGCTGCGTGGGAAAAAGGGACTCCGTTCTTGAGTCCACCCTCCACCTAAGCACACCTGAGCCAGCTGGTCCGCCATTTCCGTAACTAGCATCACGTTATGACATTGGTGGAACCTGAGGTGGAATCATGCAATTTTAATGGTTGGAAATTTCATCATCCACTCCATCCACCAAAACATCACACTGGACTGACGCCAAAAAATTATTGATTTCAAAAATCACCAAAAATCGAAATCCACTTGGCGCCTCAATCCAAAGTTGTTGCTTCTGTTTGAGCTTGGAATTCTCCATGCTGGCAAGCTGCTCAAACTCCTGTTACACTCGAATCCAAGATACCAACTCCGTCAAATTGATTGCAAGAAAACTGAGAACAGAGAAGGAAGCAGGAAATTATCCCTCAAGTTAATTTGGTAGCCAAAATCTTAGAAACCACCTACAGGTCCTGTCACGAAACAGTTGTAATGAGGTTGCAAAGACGGTGAAAAATCAAGAAGTTGGCGAGGCAGGAGATTCTATCAGAGATGTCTCATGTAAACCTGGGACAACTGACAACATATCAACATCTTCATCGAAGAATGGGAGTTGCAATCTGAGAACATGATAGAACATGAACATAATATGAAGCTTGAAAAAAAAACCTGGGTGCATAACACTATTCAAAAATTGGTTCGCCTCCAAATTCTTGAAACACTGCTATTGCGGGAGGACACGTCACAAATATACTCAGACTGATCATTCAAAACTTCATTTACCAACCCCCAACAAGGTTGGACCCCACCATTCACCAACCCAAACCTTGTTCATCTATCTGAAAAATATTGAAACATATCATCTGAAACCCTGTACATAAATCTATCCGGAACAAATATACATCATTTGAAACCCTCGGGTTTCAAACCGGTAGGTCCAAAATTTTCCACCCACTTCTCCTCCTTCACTTCACTCCATGGGGCCAATTCCTAGCCGAAGCTCAAAAGGTAGGAAAGGTGGAAAGGTTCCCCTGAAAAAACCCTCTGCCAGGTATCTTTTTCTGTTACCCTCCCCGAACTTTAACATAGCCCCTGAAAAATGGATGGTTGGAAGATGAGTTTCCTTTTCGGGAAGGCCTATTTTGAGGGGCGAACTGTTAAATTTCCGAGGTGCAATTGTTTTATGGTCTCCAGTTGGTTCTACAATGGAGCTCAATCTTGAGGGAATCTAGTGGTGTAAGTGGTATAAGGTGCAGCAGGAGATTCGTTATTTTCTCAAAGCTTTTGTTTGGTTCTCATAGTGTAAGCCTACGGTGAATCACCGTTACTGTTACTCGATGTTAGTGGGTAATGAAGATAAATTGGGAACCCCCCAAACCAAGAAATGAAACAACATCATGATAGATTTGATTCAATGCTATTCACTTAGTCTTTAGGTTTCCCTCCATTTTCCTTTGCCTCTTAGACATCTTTTTGAATACAGCCATTCCGCTCCAATGGAAGGATTTGCACGGCGGGAAAGGCAGGGTTTTAAGCGGCCTGGCTGGGAGCTTGAACGAAAACCCTGGATTTATGGACCTAGGATTTCCAACCCCAACCTTCCAGGATGTGACGGAAAAAAGACGACTTTTCAGGGGGACCAAAATTTTCACACCAACCAAGCAACCCAAAAGGGATTGCTTGGTGAATTCCTCACCCAAAAAAAAAGATATCCCATCCAAACGAGCCACAACGAGACTTTGTGGGGTTTTGGGGTGGTGGCGGGGGGTTTTGTGGTGATGTGTTTACAAAAAAAAATCAACTGCCAAATCTCCAAACCTCCCAAAATTCATTTTAAAAAGGACCAGATTTTCTTGCAGAATCCCCTGGAGAGAGCCTGCATGTTGGCCATCCGTTTGGCTCTCCTGTTGGAGGGCAGTCTCGATGTGGGGGATTTTCCGAAACGGCGAGGTTGACATGGTTGATAGCTAAAATCCGGCGATCACCAGTTGAGGTTGGTAGTTTTAATCCCATTATTTACCGGGTGTTATCACCATCCCAGGTGGTTGGGAATGGGATTTCTGAACCATCAACAGTATGGTTGATGCATTAAAATTCAAACAACCAGGTTAAATGAGGAAAAAAAAACAGTACATAAACAAAAATCATGCGAAAGTTGGGATCAAAACAACTCTAAAGTACTTCCACGAAGGAAAGGCTGCCAAAAGCCAATTGCTTTATATTCGGTGTATCCCTGTCCCCCACCAGTTGATGGTGAAAACAAAGAAGCACCTCCAATTACTCAAAATGAATTGATTCGTAGGTTGTCCTCCAAATGAATTGGATATAGAGGATTCAAGAGTAAACTACTTGCAATCCTCAAAATAAAGATATAACTGTAAATATTTCGACGACTTTCTTCTTGGTACCTGGACAATAGCAAGCCATTTACAAAATACCAAATCTGGATAAATGAAAACTACTATTGTTTGACAAACATTGACAAACCAACAAAACAAAAAAGTGAACAAACCACAGGGAAGTTCATAGGATATATATATATATATGTATACTCCTGTACCAACCTATGCGCAAAAACACAGTATCCATTAATCATACGGTTTGATTCACCAACCATATGGGTTTCCTATATAGTTTCTCTCACTGTTTCACCACCAGATTTTTGATATAATTACCCTTGCCTTTCCAAAAATCACTGGTGTTTTTCCAGGAGTGCTGAACCATCAAGCATGTGTTTAACGTATCCGAGGCGCTGTTTCTGTTGATACAACAGGAAGCCATTGAGTTGTGGTCCAGGTGCTAAGTCCATTAACTCCTGGATGCAATCTGGGAGGAAATCTGGTTAAATCATCGTGGTTTGGTGCCATGTTTGTTGGTTTTGTTGTGTTTTTTGTATGGGGAGGGGGGTGGTGGTGATATGGATTTTGCGATGTTCATCGTTTGATTCGCGGGCTTTTGAGTGTTGAGCTTCCATGAATGATATGTCCCAAAGATTCCATGTGACACCCGGATACCAGGGGCAAATCCCCAAGATCCATCCGGTGAATGTCGAAACGGTAAATCCAAATGAAGAATCGAAGGCAATTGTTTTTTGAAAGTGAGGATTGGGTACAGATTCAATCAGAAAGTTTGGCCAATTTTTTTGGGGGGTAACTCACCCAATTAGTGTGATTACGTGCATACCCTAGTAAAAAGTTTGAATGCCCCACCATTTGGTCAAGCTATTGTCATGTCGTGAATTCATGTGTGTTTTCCTGGGCAAATCTCAGAGTGATGTCCAAGATCTTATCATTCTTATCCCAACATGCAGCATATGAGACATGACCCAGCAGTAATCTGGAAAATGATAACCCCCCAGTGTGAAAGTGGCAAATGCCCTTGACATGGAAGATGTGCCCAGCTACATCGTTGTACATTGTAAGTACCCTCAAAATCCTAGATGTTCCATTTCTACTGCTACAAATATGTTCAATTACGAGACACCCTTCAACCAAATGTTGTGTGTGTGAGCTTGATTTGGCCATCATAACTGCTTGAAAATGAGAGATATCTGATATCAAGCCATATCAAGCCCTTCACCCCTCCACCCCTCCACATTCACAACATGACCATCCCCCCACACTGGATTCCACCTTCAAGACGCTCAAGATGCGAAAGCGTGAGAGGAGCATCTGCTGGTAGACCTGGTTTTGCCAAGAGAACGGGTACCCTGAAACCAATGGGAGGAAGCTATCCGCATAACTGGATACTTGGAGGATCACCCCACTTAGGATACGTGGTTACTTGAGGGGGTTACAAGCCATTTATAACAAGACCAACCCTACTTAGAGGACTTGGCCACTTACTAAATGGGATGATCCTCCAAATACCACCGCGCCCCACCTCTTCTCCCCTGGCGGACAGCTGTCGATAATGACGCCGTGTGATCCCATCCATCTCGCGCCAGGTCGTATACAATCCTTGCAATGATACCGGAATGAGATGGCGTAATGCACAGCCTCGCAAATTTTTCATATCTTCTTTCTTCCATTTCTTCAATGAAATCATCGACATGTTGATGTGTTACTTTTATCTACTTGCAATTTTCTGCGGTAAAAACTAATTCCCCATCTGCATTACAGTAAAAGGGCATCTTTTTTGAGGCGGATTCTCTTACTGAACTTCCCCTAGTGAGATCACGGCAGGTTCTTAGGGTTCTTTTCATTTTTTTGGTGCTCAGAATATTAAACCAACCCTAGGGGTAGAGCACCCTGTCATTAATTGTCCAACTCCCACATCGATGGTGATGCAAGTTCCGCATGTTCAGCCAAAAATGCTTAAAAACGTCAATCAGCAGATGACTTTTGGCCTTCTGTCGGAATCAGAATCCAAACTTCCAGGCCTAGAAGTTTGGACTAGTTATTTTTGAGGGAATGCTTCGTCCACATCCAACCAAACGGGTTTTAAGCCGGAAAAGCATCGACTTAAAGTTGTGCCTCATTCTAAACTAAATTGTAAAAACATACCAAAACGTCATTCCAAAACCCCTTCAAACCCCTCAACCCCAACCCGAACCACCCCGAACCACCCCCAACCACTGACCACCCTGTATTCAAACACCAAGCTTCGACCGGGACTAAAACGTTTCTTGGAATGTTGAGGCCAATCCTCCAAAAGGTGGGCGAGACTTTTTCCACATCTTTTTTCAGGTAAAACTACTATTGTGGTGAAAATATTTCAACTAAGGTGGGGGAAAAAAACTCAACGACCCCCCCGGCGTTGTTAAGAAAGATTCATCCAGAATCATAGATCCTGGGAGCCATTCTATGGTGATACCCTTGGCCAACAAAATGCAAGCACTAAGCACTCCTCAAACTCCATGGTGTCATCTAACACGTCGGGCAAAATGCTAGGTAATTCAGTAACTCCAAGCCCCAAATGCGATAAAATGCGAGACCCAAATTCGGGTCTAAGTAGATGGTGCAGATGCCTCCTCAAGTGTAGACCAATACATTGTATACATGGGAGATGAATGGAGATGAACCATCTACTTGTCTACTTTCCAAGTGGAATTGATTGGACAACTCTGGTGTGTTCCCATTCACGTTTATAACCAGCACAGTGTCATTTTAAGTGGAAGAGACACATTGCAGAATATCAGTGGAATATCAGGTACCATGATGGCTCCATCACTACCACTACTGTACTGTGCAAACAGGTTTGTAATAATAATGATAATGATACTAATAACAATGATAATGATAATAATAACATCACAATAATAATACTAATAACAAAACTGATATGTATATATACCCCATATATTCATTATTATTCATCCACATGTATATATATATATATATACTGTAAATAATATATATATATATATGTAAATACAGAGATATCATGCTACCCCTTAACTATGTTCTATAAACATGCCATCTTTTGTGATGTAGAACTCCACCTCGTGATACCAAAATGCACGACTGCCCAAAGGTGCCAAATCTGTTGCAACAAAACTGGTCCTTTTGGATCAAGTCTTTTTCCTCAGGTCGTTTTGTTGATGGCTTTTTGCTGCGGCCAAAAATCTGGGGGGGTTTTTGGTTGGGGTACCTACCCCGATAACTATATTATATAACATGGACCCAAAAAATGGTGGATGGAAGCTGACTTTTACTTTTCAAACAGATGATTTTCAGGGACCATGTTAGTTTTCAGTGGCGTAGGTTAGTGAGGTCGGCTTAAACGGTACATCCTTTGGCCGTTGGTTGGTCTTTTTTTGCCACACCAAAACAGGCAGACGTTTCTTTCAATCCAAATCATGGAAATCACATTTGCCTCGTTGGTCACAGGGGCATCAGATTGGGACCCTAAAAATTGTATCCCGGAACCATCCCTCATGACACAGCAGACGTGGACATTGGATTGGTGAATGTAAAAACATTTCAAAAATCATATCACTTGGCAATCGTAAGATTTTCATGGCTAATTCAAAAAACAGAACCATTCTAAAAAGACACTGCCAGGCAGCAGGAAACAAAACAAATCATATTGCCAAAAGGTAAATCTTCCAAATCTGGCATATCATTGGATGGAGTTATCTATCTTCCAAGTCTTGTTGACAAAAACCTGTATGGATGCCGGATGTCCCGGGAAAAGTGCATCCCCCACCATCTCTTTCCACCAACCTTTCCCTGACACCAAACTGAAGACAAAACGACAAGGCTCGGTCATAGGTTTCGGTGGGTTTTTCAACGCAGGCCATGGTAGCTTCAACACATCCTGACGTTTCAGTGCCTGGAAACCCGAGCCATGAAAGAGATGGTTGAGGCAAAGACCTACAAACCTATGGTGAATAAAAGGGGTGCTAAGGGGGTCAAAACCTCGAAAAAAGAATTGAAGGTGGCAGTCCCAGTTAACGCATGGACCTGGGGAGAAAAGTGTGTTGTTTACAGTTCCAAGGATATGTTTGTTTTATACTTGTTTTTTTTTGGATTTTTGCCATTGCAGCAGATATAATATGCAGATATCAGGTCTTGTTTTTCAAAAGTTTTGTCCGATTTGGGAGGATGTTCCTTTCGAATGGTTAAAAAATGCCATTGCTACTGTGGGGGTGACAGATTTGTTGGAGAAGTAAAAAGTGACCCTCGGTATCCAGCGACTCAGCCCATTGGCTTGGGATTTGGGGATGGATTGGCCCTTTGTTCAGGATCAGCACCAAAATGGACTTTTGAAAGCCACCTTTTGAAAAAATACGAGACTTTCGGCGGGCGATTTTTTTCTGGTGTACGTGACTTGTTGATTCTCAAAAAAAAGGGGGAAGTCCATACTCAAACCGTTTACTATGACTTGAAATCACCCCCTTCAGCCACGAGAAATGCGATCAGGTTCTTGTTATATACAGTTCCCAAGCAGCTGGGTGCATGTTTGCATCCTACATTCCAGAAACTAGCTTCTGCACCCTTCAAGGAAGTCTTTTCGAACAGGAATTCTATTTTTTGCAGCCCCTTTGCAATTCAACGATTTCATCAGTTTCAGGGATGGATTTCTTTTTACAACCTACCAAGCCTGGTAAACTAACATGGCAATTGAAAGTGGGCGCTTTCAAGATGTATCTCCTATCAAAAATCGAATTTTCCATTGCTATGTTAGTTTACTGGCGTGATCTGGCGTGTAACATCTTCTTCATACTGTTGATGGAAGAAATCGGACACCTGGATGTAAAAAACCCTGAAAATAGTGGGATAAACTATCAACCTCAACTGGTGATCGCCGGATTTCTGAACCATCAACAGTATGAATCCCGCATGGTCCAAACCATCCAACCATCTGAAAACGCCGCCCAGGCACTTGTGGGTCTGGATGATCGTCTGGCGGAGCTGTTTCCAAGAAACGGCCCAGGGACCCAAGGGAATGAATCACACGGGAGCACAACTCACCCTTAACTGAGCCTAGACTTGGAATTTAGAAGTGTGTGTAGCATCGTGTTTATGTATATATATATACATATATGTATATGATCATATACTGATATACACATTATATCGTTGCATGCTACATATTACATCTTTGTACATGTTTTCCGTCTGAGTCATCAGATTCGGTTGGAAATTCGGACAGTTTCCATCCCTTCCGGAACTGCAAGGACGCAAAAACACGCTCAACTCAGCTGTTTTGTGAAATGATGGGAAACCATTTCAAAACCCATGAACCATCGTTTTCTTAGACGTAAAAAAACGGCACGGTTGCACCATCACATGATACACCTGGACCATACATCGAGAATGTCGTGAGGGAAGAATTTCCCGAAGGTTTGCTTGCAACTCAAATCTATGCAACTCTAGGATCAACAGATTCTTCCACCAAGCATCTCGAAAGGATACTCCAAAAATACATATCGCAATCCACTCACATCTGATCGGTCTTCTATGATGATATGGCATGTATCTTAATTCATGTGCTTAAATTCTACCTTATCCAACGTTGCTGTTGTTGTTGTTGTTGTTGTTGTTGTTGTTGTTGTTGTTGTTGTTGTTGTTGTTGTTGTTGCTGTTGTTGCCACTCACTTCCCTGTCACTCTGTAACTCTGCCTCCGGCGCGCTTCCGGCCGTAACGGAAGTCCACGGAGAGGTCATTGGCACAAAGTCGAACGTCCTCTACAGAATGGTGGGAGTTTTTCACCAACCGAGGTCCTGTTGATGCTTCAGACATCCGGCGTGAAAACCACCTGGGATGGTGCTAAATTACTAAAACCCTCCTAAAAACCTGGGAAAAAATCTCCCAACCTCAACTGGTGAGTTGATCCCGGATTCCTGAACCATCAACGAACTACGAACTTATGGAGTCGATGCCGGCTGAAACCCGTGAAAGGTGGGATAGCCGTGATCGTTGATCGTTCCCGTTTTGGAGGGTATAGTATAAACACAGGAGTCCTAGGAGTCCTTGTGGTTCAAAATGGGAAACTTCAAAATTGTATACTGTATATTATATTACTTTATATATGTAACTCCACTACATATACAAGTTTTTTTTAATCTCAAAATTCAAGAAACAATGACGTCTAATATCTGGATAAACGTCTTTTGTAGGATTTTTCCGGTTCGTGAGGTCCCAAGAACAAGTCCATGGATGTTCATGTCCAACATATATCCATGTCGAACATGGCAAGCAACCATAAACTACATAATTCAAAAAACACATAGTTAGTTTCTAGCCATTAAGATGGAACCAACATGGTTGACCAACATGGGAACCAACCATAAGATAGTCAAATTCATACCTGTATTTCTAGCTTAACACCCAACCATTCCCACCTGGACAGGCAGCACGTCCAAGGACACAGATTCATCTGGCAGACATTTGCGACAAAATTGTGGAGTGGAAAATGCTTGAGATATGGATGGAAATGGTTGGTACATGATACATACTAGCAAACATCTAGCAAACAAAGTGAGGAACGGCAAGAGGATATAGCTCGATTGAATTGTGGGGGCCACCTATTCCAAAAAATGAATTGGGCACAAAGTAAGATACAGATGTCCGCTATGCTTTAACACTTGGCGTGGACCCATCTGATCTCATCGTCCAGTGAAATTCAGGAATCAATGAATCAATGCCTGCATAGACCACAGAACAGATCCGACCGAAGAGCCGTCTGCCCTGTTTGATGACCACCACCTGCGGCTGCCAATGAAACGTCACGGCAACAACAAAAAAACCGAGCCCAAAGTGCGGGGATATCCCCAATGACAGGAAACACTATGGAAACTAGAAAGACCTTCCTGGAGACACATCCTGAAAACTTAAGCTAAACAGCTAAACCTGCAAGATCCTGCAAGCACGATCATCGTGTTCTTCTTGCGATGTCATCAACTTATGTACAGATTTCTACGTACTGTTGTAAGTGTAAGAAATAAAAACCATCTTGACAAGCCGGAAGAGTAGTTCCTAGCACTTAGTTGTTCACACCACCAAGTGTAGCAACTGAGCTACGAGATCTTCCTTCTGCACCATCTCCTCTTGGTCTCGACTTTGTCGTGCCTCCACATCACACCATGGCACCGTGTTTTCAAATATAATCTTCAATCAAGTTCCCCCAGAAACACTCAAGGAAACGTATAGATGGCAGTAAAATTTCTGAATCTCCACAACTTCCTTTGGAAGTGAACACAATTCTGTGTATCCCTCCTTTGCTGATACAAGATCCGCCTCAAAACAAAAAACACTGCGAAAGATTGGTCAAGGATCTGGCTCCAAATTGTCCAATCAAACGTTTCAGACTGCCCAAAAGACTGCGAGGTCTGCGGACACAATCCAACCCCAACAGTCCCATCGGGGAGAAAAGAACCAACTCATATTATAACCACAATGGAGCCATTCAAAATTCAACATGAAGTCATAGTAGAAGCATAATGGGACCATAAAAGAGTCTAGGCAGACTAGGCCTGAAACACCATGGAAGCATGCCACTAAAACCTGGATTCAAGTTCACCTCCTCCCCCCATTTTGGTCGTGGTTAAGTCCCCCTTAGTCGTGGTTAAGTCCCCCTTAGTCATGGTTTAGTCCCCCCTTAGTCGTGGATAAGACCCACCTTAGTCGTAGTTAAGTCCCCTTTAGTCGTGGTTTAGTCCCCCCCTTAGTCAAGACCCACATTAGTCCTGGTTAAGTCCCCTTAGTCGTGGTTAAGTCCCCTNCACATTAGTCGTGGTTAAGAACCACATTAGTCGTGGTTAAGAACCACCTTAGTCGTGGTTAAGTCCCCCAAGTCGTGGCTAAGTCCCCTTTAGTCGTGGTTTAGTTCCCCCTTAGTCGTGGTTAAGACCCACATTAGTCGTGGTTTAGGTCCCACATTAGTCGTGGTTAAGAACCACATTAGTCGTGGTTAAGAACCACCTTAGTCGTGGTTAAGTCCCCCAAGTCGTGGCTAAGTCCCCTTTAGTCGTGGTTTAGTTCCCCCTTAGTCGTGGTTAAGACCCACATTAGCCGTGGTTAAGTCCCCCCTTTAGTCGTGGATTAGTTCCCCCCTTACTCATTGGTTAAGTCCCCCTTGGTCGTGGTTGAGTCCCTGCTTGTGTTTCAACCACTAAAAACATCCCCACGTTCGATGCTTTGTTTCCCCCGGATGGCCTCTTTTTGAAAGCGAAGCAACTCCTGCAGATCTGGACTAGCTTTTGGCAAACTCGGGAACTTCCATAATCAACATACATCGACGTGTCAAGTGAAGTGAAAAACATGGGGTTCATGTGAACAAAGAGCAGTTTTCTATTCCTTGCTGAAAGCACTTGTTTGATGGATGTAGTAAGGTTAGCAAAAAATCAAAGTTTGTTGGTCCTTTGACTGCCAGTTTTTTGTGGATTTTCTCTGCCTGTTCTTTCTGATCTGGGACATGATCATCCCCAACGGCTGGAAGCCCAAAATGGAAGTGGATGGTTCAGATGATGTTCCTTTTCATTTCGAGGTTCCATGCTAGTTCTTGGGGAGGTGCAATCTGGTCAACGTTTCCATTTTGCAGACCTAAAGTGTTCAAAGTCATGTATCAACCGAGAAATCCGTCGGGGTTGCAGTTTCCTTGGATTTGGGTGGTGTGAAACTCGCACGTTTCCTTGCATCTTAAGCTTCCACGTAGGTTTAAAAAGATGACAAAACACCCAAATAATTGGACGTGACACCTGCAACTGCTCCCTTGGAAAAGCTAGAGTCACCTACAAGCAACAAGTGGAGAATTTTCAGGGGGGGTGAAGATGCATTGAAAAAAACACATCACCTGGAAACCAGGAACTTGCTTTGGCTGCAGATTTTTTTCAACAAATCTTTAGGCATGCAAAAATGGAAAACAACCGTTTTTGTCTGGTTTTTCCAAGCTCACTGCGCCCTGGAAAAAAATTGCTTTGGAAAGGAACAAGCACTTGGGTTGCCCGTTTGGAACAGCCTTCTCTTTGATGCTTTGATTTCAATTGGTGCCTTTTTGCTGACGCTCTTCCGCTTCATTGTTGTTCTTTTGTGTGGGCGCGGTGGTTTGATAAAGTTCCTTCCAGATACCTCCGAATATATGGTGGACCTGTTGGGCGGATATCCACTCAGATTCTGATCACCTCCAAACTGCAGACAGCTCAGTAGAACTATGCTAGCGGTTACAATTCATAGAAATCTATGATAAATGATTACCCTCCTTGGGAACTAACATATTACCAAGACATTTTTGAAGATGACTTTCCTTTTCCTCAGATATCATATGTTAGTTCCCTGGAGGGTATAATAAATGATTATAAATTACAAAGGTATATAATATTGTACAACCCCATTTTCCATCAAGTCGTGGTCAAATTTCCCTATATATTCATTCTAATTCACAAACACCCCACCCCAGCACATAACCCCCCTGAAACTAACAGTTCGCCCCTGAAAATAGACATTCCCAAAAGGAAGCCGGATCGTCTTCCAACCATCCATTTTCAGGTGAAAACTCACTGTTAGTTTCAGGGAGAAACTAAGCCCATGAAAATCATCCAAACTCCTCCAACTCAACATGGGGTGTTTCCAAAAAAACTGGGGGGGAAAAAAAAACCGGGGAAAACCACCCAAAAAATGCATGGTTTTTAAAAATAATGGAAAACCCACTATTTTTCAAAAAAGGGATGAGTTGGGGGGTAACGAAAACCTCGGGGAAACACAAAAATATCCCCCCCCATGACAATCCAGACCTGCAAGGGTTCGCACCGCTGCGCACGCGTGGAAAAGAAGACATCCGCCGTGACCACGCGCGAACGCCGCGGCGCCGGGAGCTGGCCACCCAACATGGCGCTGGTTGGAGGTTGGTCCAGGGAAGCGGGGTGGATTTTTCTAAGGATTTCCTGTAGATGGCACAGGCACACCATGTATTGGTTTTATATAAGCCCTGTATGCAAAACCTACATTTTGAGGACTTTTTTCCATGTACTTTGACCATGGGGTATATCTTTCCAATACAGACCCAAAAAACAAAACATCAGACAACATCATCAATTTTGTTATCAAATGATTCCCCAAAGTTTCTCAACCTTTTTTTTCTGTAAGGGGTTCGTTATATAAATTGGAGTTTCAAAGAATCGGGTTGAGATTTTAGAATCACAATGCAAATGTATGCTGAACTTCTGGCGCATTTTGACCAAGGTGATATTTTCATATATGTTCCTTTTCTAGAGTCTAGAGTACTGCTTATGATTTCATCTTGAAGGGCCAAACGGACAAATATCTGCCAAACGGGCCTTTTGACTTGGACAACTAACACAGAGACATGCACACATGCACATGTCATCCATTCCTCAGAGGATCTGTGGATATGTTGTTTCAAAAAATATATCAGGCAGCACTTTAAAACCCTTTGTTTAAAAATCCAAAGCAAGTGTCCCATAAAATTCCAAAGAACAAAGCAAGAAATCATTCTTGTTGGACCTTTTCGCATCTACAATCCATTTCAAAAAGTCTTCGGATGTCTGTAACTGCAAAAGTTGTTTAATACTTTTTCCCATTTCCTGGGCCTTTTCATGGTGATCCAATTCCTTCATTTTTCCATGTTCAACCATTTACCCCCCGGTGATTCAGCAACTAGAATGGCAGCAGTCGGAGCGCTCAGGTCAAGGAACTCGCGGCTTCATGACACTTCCAGCATGAAGGTTTAGGTTGGGATTCCCGAGCCGAAAAATGTGATAATTCTGGTGGTGACTGGGGTGGGGGGGGGGGGGTAAATCCAACATGAAACTTTAATAAAGTTCAATGTCTTGGTTTATCTGAGCATGTTGTTGCAAACCATTGGGGATATATCTGTTCCCATTGCTCTTCGTCAAATTTTGTGAGCCGACTATTGAACAGTGTTTGGTCATTTTGGTGCGGAATTTGCCAAGAAGAACTATCTATATGTTCCTCTTCTCAGAAATATAAAGTAGGGAAAAACTTAAAAAAAAAACGATCTCTGGCAAAGAAACGACAAAAACCTGAGTCCCTCCCCATTTCTCGAATTCAAAAAGAAAACGTCCAGAATTTGCCACAAAAAATCTGTTACCAAAATCTGTGAAAAGATACAGTGTAAGGATGTGTAAGGAACCAAGACTTGATTGACTCTTCTCAACCACCACTGCGAAACATCCAAACCTTTGGCTGCTGCGTCCCAGGTGCTGGGAAAAGTTCACCTCTTCATAGGGATATGCCACATCTTTCAGAGGCAGTTCCTGACGGTGGAAAGTTACACAGGAAAATGAAAGGCAAAAAGAGCCTGAAAGTCACCTCTTTTGAAAAGGAAAATCATCTGAACCATCCACCTCCAATTCTGGGTTCAAAATGTTTGATTTTCAGGGCTGGCATGGCAAACCTCCATTTTTGGGTTCAAAATGTTAATTTTCAAAATGTGCATGGCAAATTATTATGAGGTCTGAATATACACCATTCCAGTTTTTGGGGCCTTGGGATCTTTTTTTAAAGAAAAAATATGTGGAACCAAAAAATATGACCTCCCCCAAAAAAATGCGTAATTTTCCGGTGGTGGGAATACGGGGACCTCTTGGAGCTTGGTTGGGTCCACCATATCATCCGTCACGTGACACCAACTTGGAGATCTGATTCCTTTCCCCAACCGAGTGATTGATTTATTAGAAGCACCTGACTATATAAAGGGCAGGGCGTTTTTTCTCGATTTTGGCAAAGGGATATATTTCTCCCAATCAGGTTTTTTTTTGAAAACACATAATAAAATTTTCTGCAGGTGTTTTGAACTGTAGGTTCATCCAACAAAATGGAATTCTTTTCGGGTTCCTGATATACGATCCAAACTTCCCACCATCCTTCAGAATGTTGGGTCACGAGCCTCACGAACAAAGATTCGAATCTGGGAAAACACGACGAAATCGCCACCTTTAAATATCCAAAGCCCCAAAACAAGAAACCTACCCTCCAGGGGATTAACATATCCCACCTGGGGAAAAGTAAAATCATCGACTCAAAATGCCATTTTTGGGGAGATATGTTAGTTCCCTGGAGGGTATCTTACAACCATTGAAATTTTACACAGCCCTACGTTCATGTTTCAGGGGAGGAAAAACACACAAACACCGGAAGGCATGTTTAATACCTTTGTATAGTTTACATGTCGTCTCCTAACATCTCATTGAACGACCCCAAAAATGAAAGGTCTCCCCTCACTCCACCCAACTAAGCCTCTGAAACTACTCCATTTGCAGGAAATGTCATTTTTTTCATAATTTTTTCCAAACCCATTTGATTTTCCAGGGGTTTTTCCCTCGTGGTTCGTTTCAAGGAGGCTTCCCCAACCAACACCTGGAGGTCAGAGTCACTAAAGGCTCGTCCCTGATAGTCCAGCCTCGGTGTGGGTGCAATGATATGGAGGTTTCCTATGGTGATACCCAACAACCATTCCATGGGTTTTCCTACTAAAAATGATCAGCACTTGGGGTGAAAAAATGGGGGTACCACCATTTTTTTAGGAAACCCCTATATTTTTACCACTTGGTTTCGTGCTCACAATTGACGTGCTAAACGTATTATGGCTCAAAATCATGGCCATATTTAGTATTGGTATGTTCATTGCAGGTGGAATCATGATGTTGACCCTGACCCGTCTTCTCAGACTGTCCGAAAAAAGGGTGGGAACATCATGTTTTCCAATAAACGGTCCTTTGAGCATCTTTTTTGGAAATGAAAGCTGAGTGCAAGTTCTCCATCCAAGTCCCAAAAAAAATGTATAAAATACATGTCTAGGTGCTGTGCTGTTCCTATTTTTCTTCAATCAACCTACCCCCCATCGTCCAGCCATCTGCCCCCAAGCAAGGCACTTTTTGGAGCTCATAGCCTCCAGCCAAAGGGTAGATTCATGAATGACTAATTTCACCCAATAACTAACGCAATTACTGGAAAATGACCAAGTAAGAATATGGATAAAGTCTAATGACTTTCATGATTCAAAGGTGAGTTTTAGTGGTGAAATGGGGGGGCCTTTTGGTTTGGAGGCTCACTCACCCTGGGGATGCCCAATAAGATTTGGATGCCCAAAGGCGCTGCTATGATTCAAAGATCCATATTGCCATCATATACCTATCATATATAGTAATCATCCAATTCTGAGCACTTAGCATTTATGAATTTGAAGCATCCCCAAACATGAAGATGATAATAAGACCCATGTAATTGTCTTTTACATTTTTGGAGGACTTCATTCATATTTCATTCATAAACTAGCCTCTTAAGGGCCAATTAACATCACACGCACATCACTACGTTCGTCCCATCCGTTGACGCCGTTGAAAAAGGTCACGTTTCCCGTTTCCACCTCTGTGCCATGCGCGCCCCGAAAATGTTTCTTTCTCCAACAAAAACCGGCGCTTCGATGAGGAGAAACTCTTGGGTCCAAAGGTTTGGATCTGCAAATCTTTGGGGTTTTGTGTTTTTGGGATCCATTTTTGATCTTCTCAAGGGTCCCCAAAAAAATCTATGTTGAAAAGGCTGACACGGAATGATGCAAACATCGCACCAAGTCAAGGCAATGTAATGAATCAGATTTACTGTAAACTCAGGATGATGTCCAAATGACTTCAACCTTTTTGTTGCTTGCTGTTGAGGTAGCTGGACGTTTTTCTTTGGCATCAGCAAACAAATAATGCAACAAACCATGCACTTTGCACAAAAAAATCACGCATAACCTTCAAGATCCATCAAGTTGTCCTTTTTTAAAGGACCTACTTTGAGATAGATGGCAAAAGGGCAAAGCTACATGCTTCCAGTTGAAAGAACCTACTTGTCGTGATGTCTTCCAGTCGAATCATGCGAGTTTTGCCAATAGAAATTCCCAGGAAAATCGTCAGCTCAGCCGAATGTCTGTCATTCTTCATGCCCTTCAGCTTGAGCAAACCAAGGGAAGTGGCAGCAAAAAAGGCAACTGGTTGAAAAGAGCAGCTGGGCAACCGCTACCTACAACGAAACACAAACCCGAACCAAACCTTCCAAGCGAAACGCAGCCATGTTTGTCAAGCGACCAGAGTCTCTCCGAATCACCCTCAACGGGTGGAAACCGCTGAGTGATTGCCAAACAATGTCCTAATGGCAGAATCGATCTTTTAAAAACCACGCCCTTTTTCTTGGAAGACTTTCTTTAAAATTCATCATTGGATTCGATTGGAAAATGCCCGACCATCAGAGTTTCCATCACGGCGATCGACTTGGGTACTTTTTTTTCCGCCAGGTCCGCTCAGCTGATGCAACAGCCCTGCGTATTGGCACAACTCCTCAGGCGTTGGAGGTGTTTCGTGGGGGGGAAAAAAAGTCGGAGCCGAAAGGATGTCGGTTCGCTGAAAGTTATTTTCAAAAAACAAGTTGTTTTGGCAACACGTGAAACATCATAAAAATATATAAAAATGATTCATCTGTGAAAAGTTCTAAAACTGCCGTTTCTATGCAGAAACCTTGAAGGAATACCCAAGTGTTTGTGTTCATTGCTCATTCTGATCCCATCCTATTGGTTTAAATAGATGTTGAATCAATCTTTCGCATTTCAAAATGAAATTGAATATGAGCTACATGGTGACTTTCCATGGCAGATCATTGTAATTCTGAAGTTCAAGATAGTTCAAGTGACATTTGAAAGAACCTTCATTCAGTTTCTTGGATGAATTCGACCATTCTAAGATGCATTCGATCAAATCAGATTTTAAACCTAGGTACGAAGAGGCAGGCGCCATGGCAGCCAAGAGCACCTGGCCCAAGAGATGTGGCTCGACATCACCAGCTTAGAAAACGGGATGAACGCCTCTGGTTGAATTGAATCATATTATCTTCTGCAAAATTAAAACAAAACACTCGGATGCATGGCGGTCACATGTGTTTTTCCTTCCTTCCACCGCGTTTCTCCAAACTAGACTTGTGCCTTCCAATAAAATTACAGGAACAGGTTTATTTCTCCTATATTGGACTCATTGGCATACAAATTGCTAATTACCGCTCCTACCACACTGCTTCTTCAGCATACAACAAGCACACCGCAAGTCGTTCCCATCGAATCCGGAACGACAAAACTTTCCGGCCTCTTGTGCTTCTTCGGCACGTTGTCGTGCGGCCACGTCCAGCGGAAGCATCCTGAGATACGGTTGGAACCAAAGATCTCTTGTGGGTTCTCATCGTTGTAACTTTGGAAATTGGTGGTTGAATTTTTGCAAGTAGATGATGACAACTTTTGGATACCATTCTTGTTTCGACATGACTTGACATTTTGACAGCATACAAATCGAGTTTGCAAAATGGATGTGTTCCAAACATGAAAATGAAAAGCACTAATAAACGTATTCACAAGGGAGGTGATCCCGTTCATTCCATATAAGATATAGAGATAATGATCACTAAGTATATTGATTTAAGACTCGTGCTCAGCAAACAAACACCTCGCATTCAATTCTAAAAGGTTTTACATGTTTTTACTTCTCAAGTAGCTCCCAACAAGCAGATTTTGCTGCCACTACCGTGACAGGAAAACTCAGGACGTAAAGTAGATGTATCGAAACATGGGTGTGTCTCAAAAGCCAGCAATCCCACCCACCCAAAAAACTGCCCAGCCCGTGCCTCAACTGATCCCTTCTTTGGGGATCAGCACGAGCAGCCAAGAGCCGCTTTACACACCTCTGGAGGCACCAAATTCTGGCTGCAAACTACTGAAACAAATTTAATTTCAAGAATCATTTTGGTTGAGGACATTTCTTTAACAATTTGTTGGGATCCTTGGTTTTTCGATGTTTTTTGACTTAGACCATTTGAATTCATCCCGAAACAAGTGACGAAAATCATCGGCACCTGAATAGATCTGGGGGTTACTTTGATTCGATAACTTCACCAACCAGGAATCACGAAGAACCCCCACCTGTCGTAACCTGTGAAGGATTAGCTGTGAGTCCCACGATGAGATTCACACCGAAAGTGGGACTGTTCAAAAGACTGCTGTGATATCTGCAACAGCCATCCTGTTATCTAATATCAAGAATCAAGACATCAGATGTAATTATGTAATTCGAACAGAAAGCATTGAGCATTGAAGGGGATGTATGTACGTAAATTCATGTATGTGAATGTGTTTTTGTGTGTCTATATGCACATGGTCATCTCAAGATGAGCCATATACCCTAGAGGCATCTTGGGCCAAAATCAGTTGAACCCTTCCCAAGTCTTACTCTGAAATGGTGGATGTAGAGGGGATGTTTTCTGCTGCCCACATCAAATCATCTAACCAACCGATATCTAGCCATAGAAATACTGTTGATGGAAGAAATCCTGCACCAGTTGATTGGTGATTTACCACATTATTTACAGGCTTTTTACATCCCAGCTGGCGCAGGATTTCAGCCATCAACAGTATGACCCAAAAAACTCACCATTTTATGACAAGTTCTTCCAAGCAGCTTGGCATCACCGGCCGCACAGGCGCAGTGTAGGGCTGTGCGACCATCTAGTTGCCTTGAGGATAGGCAGATGCGCGTAGATAGGTAGATAGGTCGTTGGGTAGATGGCGGCTGGATGATTACATATGCAAATAGGTAGACAAACAACTATAGAATTATAGGTTGCCGGTAAGAGAGTTCTGGATAGATGGGCGGATGGAGGATGTAAATGCTAGAGACAAAAAATGCCATTGTTTCTTCTAGACACAAATAGAATACAACGAAGATACAAAATCATGAGTCAATGTACTTCATACAAGATACATAGAGTACTATGGACAACGTATATGAACCTATGTGGTATCTACTATGTCACTATAGGCTCTTCATTGTGCTTTTATTTTTGTGCATTTCCAAACCCCGCGGGTACAAACAGTCCTGTATTTAAGTGAATCTCTCTGGGCCAGCCCTACCCCACAGCATCTACCTCTGCATGGAGGTCCTTGGTTTCAACCCCAAGATTCAATCCGCGAAGTTCTCCGATGATCCGCAACGAAGGGTTAATGATTTTGTGAGTTTTTTTGGGGGGCCATGGAAAAATCCCATATGATTGGTCTGAGTGGTCTGAGTGGTAGCTTTTTGCCAGTGTTCACCCCAATTTGTCAGGCCTTTCACCTGGATGAGTGTTGATTGTTTCACCCTTTTTTTTGTGTAGAATTTGGGTATTCCCAAAACTAAAGGCCAACTGCAATGAATCATTTTTTGGGGTGGTGGTTCATTGAAAAAAAATGTGCAGTTACATGCGATTGGTGCGGTTGTCCATGGATTACCACTAGCGAAAACCTGCTACTACTGGCATTGAAACCTTGTCGTGTACCAAAAAAAAAGCGATCCACTCTCATCATCTCTCATCACTGTCAAGCTCCGAACTCTTAACCTGCTCACTGCTCCAACAGACCCCCACCTCCAATGCCACGATGGGACATTGGGTTGTACACCACAACATGGGTATTGTGAACTTTCACCAAAACCTATCAGAGTCTTATCAAAGGGCTGAATGCCGAAAATCACAAGTATATCAAACCTCAACGACTTGTTTCCCCGCGAAAAAAGCATTCAATTTGCCAGAACCACCTGCCAAGGAACTAATAAAAGCTGCACCATCAAGGGATGTCCACGGCGCGCGGCAACCTGGGTAGTTGATTCGTACTTGTGGACCCATGGTGGTTGGAATGACTAGTTGACTAGTGGGTGGTGTCAATCCAATTGAAAAATATGCTCTTCAAATTGGATCATTTCCCCAGGTGTATAGGGATGAAAGTGACACATGTGTCAAACCACCTACAGGTTTGATGAGGTTTGAGTCGTAAAGTTGGTTGAATCGTGCCTAGGCCTGCTAGAATGAAGAGGATTCAATGCCACGAAAGGGTGTTGATGCTGTTTGGATAGTTTCACTGTGATTCAACAAATGATGATGGCGCCTTATTTTTTGGAATTGCAGCGCGATGTTTCCAGGCATAGATGCAGTTTCAAACGATGAGAAGGCGAGGTTTCGGCTGAGGCGAGGTTTCGGAGGACAAGGTGATGAAGCAAATCCGGGATCCCTCATCCATTTATGGCATGTTTACCTACATTTGGTTGTTTTTACGGCAAATGTAGGTAAATATATCATACATGAATGGTATAGGTATGGGCAGAGCGGCTTCTGAAGCAAGAAAGAAAGGGATTGAGGATCGGGAGACGATATGAAATGTTAAAGATGATGACCTTGAGATCCAGAATGACCAAAATTCTGACAATCTCAGCGTTGGACATGGGTGAAGGTATTGCACAAATCGCAAGAAAGGACACAAAGTTGAAGCCGCAAAATAGAACTGACTGGCAACAGTTGCCACCGAAAGCACAGCCAAAACGCCTAATCTTTGCATTGCAGATGCACTTTCCCGATGAAGACTGAAAAAGCAGTGCTGACCCACACACTATTTCCGGTGACAAATGACAGAATGAAACGAGTGAATGAAAGAATAGCGGAAGTGGCATGAGTGATATCAAGTAGTATGAAAAAAGGGAAATATCAATAGTGATTGCAAATTTTGGAAAACTTTTGAACTCTTTCATTTCTCAGGTGATTTGATTTTTGGTGGAATTCGCAAGGACAAATAAAAAAGAAGACCTTGACTCCCACAACAGTGTAGACCATGGCTATACCACACTATAAATTTGCGGGATTTACCAGTACCTGCCAAGTTTTTGTTGCGAAACCTCGCGTGAAAACTGTTTATAATCAACACACAGAAATAATTTCACAAATCTTTCTTCTCACTGGTGTGGATTTTGGCAGAATCTTAAGCCATCTGTTTCTTTCTGAGTAATTTAAGACGTTAATTACTTCCAAACAAGAATTCATCCACAGCAAATAAAAACACTTCTTCACTCACCTACTATCTTACTACCCAAATCCCAACTAAAATCAACAAAAAGCCACACTTCACCAGGCATCACACTAGTTCCTCACCCCTTCACCCCTCACCGTGCTGGGTCACGTGTAAGGGCAGTTGCCCTCGTGGATCTGTTTCATGCAGTTGTTGTGGAGTCAAGGCCACCCGTGCATAGACCTGTCTCAGGTGGAACGATGCTTGAAGTGATGTTGCAGGTTAAGTGGTCAAGGTGTGATCCGGCTGATACGGTTGATGGTTCAGAAATCCGGCGATCACCAGTTGAGGTTGGTAGTTGAAATCCCCTTATTTACAAGGGTTTTTTACATCCCAGGTGGTTGTTTAGGATTTCTTCCATCAACGGTATGGATTGATATGGTAATGTGTATCTATTTGTTGGACGTTTTTGGGGCATGTAAGTGAAATGCGTCCCCATTGAATACGTGAAGTAATCTCAAAGATCTCATATCTGTGGGTGAATTGCAATATACGCATGACATCATGCATCCACTCACCGAAGCCGGACAAATTACCACATGTTTGGGAAATTTTGAGGGTCATTCCACAACAAGGAGAGGGCTTTCCCAGCCAGCTTTCACTGGTAAACTACCCAAAACTGGCCAACCCCTGAAGGACCGAAATGGTATCTTCCGAATTCCAGTCCCCCCCAACCCTACATGAAAAACACTTGACACGTCCATGTGCGCAACTACCCAAAACTTTCTTCAATATGGATAAAGATGGAATCACTATAGCCCTTAACAAATCCCCAATGTTTGGATTTCTGATTTATCCATACCCCTTCCTTTCAAACCACTGCGAGCTCAAGGTGACACACCTGGTCCAGCATCGCAGCAATGTCCGCGGAGGGCCTTGGGATTCGAATCAAGGCATCTGACCCGGTCCTGGATTGACCGTTGATGCTGAAAAGAACTCCGGAGAGGATAAACCACCCTGGAATGGTCCTATTAAAAACCCTGTATAAATCATGGGTAATTTCAACGACCAACCTCAACTGGTGAGTTGATCCCGGATTTCTGAACCATCAACAGTAAGTAATAAGTTGAACAAGATGTATCCCACCTATTGGCTTTTATGATATCCACAAAAATGTTTTGCAGGATGAAAAAAACATCAACTCTTTCAGTGGGCAAAAACACTGTCTGCCCTGCATGTGGCAATGGGGTTGATTATGCTGTATGAGGGATCGGAAAAAAAGTGGTCCCAAGTCACCTGCGAACAAAAATGAACCAATTGGTTGGAGGTCAGAGAATTCAAATTCCCAAGAAATGGTTGAAAACCATGTGTATCTAAAACTTAATCATTGAATCTATATATATATATGTAGTATCTATGGTAATATATATATATATATAATCAATTGTATATCATGTCATACACACCCCTTGCCTTCACACATCTCTTTTCCAGGTCTCCCAAACGTCGCCGCCCAAAAGGGGCCAGTGGATGTGCCGGCCGAGGCGGCCTCAGGGGTTTTGAATAGCCCATTATTGCCAGTATTACCATCATTGCTGTTATTGGTATTATGTATGGGGAATTGGGGAATCTATCGTTATTTACAGGGTTTTAGCACCATCCCAGGTGGTTGTTTGGGGATTTTTTTCCATCAACAGTATGTATACATAATCACGAGTTGGTGGTTGAACCAACTCAGTTGAAAAATATGCTCGTCAAATTGGATCATTTCCACAAATTAGGGTTGAAAAATAAAAAATGATTGAAACAACCACCTAGTATTGCTATTGTTGCTATTGTTATTATACATGTGGCAGGTTTTTGTTTGGCAAAAAAAATCCTCCGAACCAACTGTTGAATTAATTGATGGATCACTGGACCCCTTGCTTCCACAATTCTTGTTTGACACGGCCATGTTGCGAATCTTTTTGTTTGACAATGATCTTTGACTTCATTTGACTCACAGTGAAAGGTATGTATTCCAAACAGCAGCTACTCCCGAAATCTGGCCTCCGCTTTTTCTGGCCTTGGGCAAAAAATGGTTGAGAACTCAAAAGATTGGTGGTTGGTAAGTCGACTTGAAATGCAAAGTTGTTACACCCTCGAAAATGAACCAATGTCCCACAGAATAGGGATGAGTTGAAAAGAAAACTACATCTTCTAGCCAACAATTTTCAGCAAATATGTTAGTTTTCAGGGGGGTATGAAAAAAAAGTCTAGAAATGCTGAAATACTCTTCATGGAAGAAATCCTATATATATATACATATATTACATTGC
This sequence comes from Breviolum minutum Mf 1.05b.01, assembly GCA_000507305.1. Taxonomy (NCBI): domain Eukaryota; class Dinophyceae; order Suessiales; family Symbiodiniaceae; genus Breviolum; species Breviolum minutum. Next base: position 33,423 of record DF240253.1, read on the forward strand.
TCGAGATTTATGAAAGAACAGGTGGGAGATTCTCCTCCGAAGTCAAAATTGTCCAGTTATTGCATTATGGCAATCCCAGTTTGCAGACAATTGAGGATGATGATCCAAGTAATTCCGCTATCCGTACGAAACCTACACCACTGAAGCATATCAAATTCGATGCACAAAAATATTCCAGGTACAGTTGTAGCTGCATCGTAATTATGTGTATCTTCACCAGCCGGGAACCACCGCAGTCTGGTCGTTAAGTACCAGGCTATTTCCCCAAACACTTTCGAAAAGAACTGAGGAGAAGCATGTGAGATGGGATGGGTTTTCTGATGATATCATAACGAAAGATTGGCACACAAGATAAATAAATAGATAGATAGCGCCATCCTCTTCTGAAGATAGTCTCCTTTCATCCATCCTATCTTAGGAAATCTCCCGACTCCATGGGTCTTTTTGCTGCCCAGTTTCCAATGTTCCTTGGCCCAGTGTTGAAGATCTTCCCCACGAAGTCCTGGCCAAAATTGCATGCAAAAAAGGTGTGAAAAGGAGGACTTGTGCTAGTACTTAGCTGAGAAAAGTCATCATATTAGTACGAAACCCATGGGGTTTGTAAAGGTTCCACCTTTTTATCCTTTTTTTAAGAACGCTCCCATTTTGGACTCGCCCACACTTTCACTTTCGCCCCTTTCATGCCAGCCATTTTCCGCCTGTGGGCACGAAACGCTGCCAGCCCACGGCACAACGGCCCAGTCGAGCACTTCCCTGCGCCCTGGTGTGGTCGATGTTTGGGGGGATTCGGTGGGGCTCCAAATGTAGGTTCAAGTACTTGGTGAATTCAAGCGGAATCCAGCCATTTGAATGGTAATTTTTCATTCGTCAAATGGCACACCGCACAAAATTTCGGGATGAAAATGATGAAAGTGGAAAATCATGTTTGAAACTACCATCCGGTACAGGAAAATCCCAAGAATTATTCGAAACCATATTGCAGTGTCCTACCAAACCAAAAGGGCCATGGCTTTATCATTTAATTGTTGAGGCACCAGAAAGACCTGAATACAAAAACTACTGATGTTTTGAACATCCAAACATCCTGCACCATCTAGGACCTAGTAACCTATAGTATGTATTCTGATGTATATAAAATCTTTAAAAAGTGAATCAGGAAATGGCCTAGCAACCTCAAGGTGCGTCTTAAGAATCTCATCCCACCAGGTGTCCCTGACCCCAGGAAGGATGCCATCGTTGACCTCCCAAGAGGTGGAAAATGAAAAATGCTGCAACTTTGACGGCAAAAACCCACATATATGGCTGTTTCCAAAAATAGGGGTATCCCCAAAATGGATGGTTTATAATGGAAAACCCTCTTAAAATGGATGATTTAGGGGTACCCCTATTTTCGGAAACAGCCATCTTTTCGCCCCAGAATCTTTTCTTTGGGAGGGAGGGTGGATTTTGTAGTTGTAAAACACAATAATAAGTTTCTGATCAACACGGAATCATGTGTTGATCCGATGTGAAGCCAAACAGCTATCTTCTTGGAAAGATCCACTTTCAAGAACATGCCGCATCTACCTTTGCGATAATCGCGTGGGCTTGGAGGGTTGCATGATAAGCTATAGATTTCTTTCCATGTTAAGGATGGAATAGAAAAGAGATTCAAAACCCTCTGACTCTTGAAAATTGATCTATTTCAAGAGTATTTCCAAGTCGTAAATTGATGAATACTCATATTTTCCCTCCAAGATGATACCAAAAATCATATCCAGGGATGTCATTTTGCTGATCCAAACCTTGGCCAAAAATGGCGAAGGGTGTTGTTGTGCTCCTTCAAACCAGCATTTTTCAGCTTCCCAAAATGGCGTCTCGAAGCTGCAAAAATGGGCCTATATACCTTCCCTTTGAGCCAAGCCAAGTTAGGGGTACACTCTTGGAGAAACCAACAGTTCGTGAATGAAAAAAAAACGCATCCCAAAAGGAAACTACTGTTGATGGAAGAAATCCCAAACAACCACCTGGGATGTATAAAACCTTGTAAATAATGGGATTTCAACTACCAACCTCAACTGGTGCAGGATCTCTTCCATCAACAATAGTATTTTCAGCCATCCATTTTCAGGTGCAAGCTGTTAGTTTCAGGGAGGGTAAACCTTTCAAAAATAAACTCAGGAAACAACAACCCTTTAGTAAATTAAGGGCCTGCAACTTCCAACCCAACAACAACATGGAGGCTTGAACTCGAAATGAGGTTCCATGCCTCTCCCAATAGAGGTGATTCACCACCAACCAAAACACAATGGTACCTATTAAAGAGACGAAAAATCCACAAAAAAAACATGAAGCTTCCCCAAAAAATCTCTTAAAAAGCATCAACCTTGGGAATCATCATCCCTTCCATCCAACTCCCAAGGGGTGTTTCGTTTCCTACAAAAATTTTCCATCGCCAAGAACGGCCCGCTAAACGCTTGGTCTCCACACGCCAAGGGTGGCGGATTGGCTCCTTGTCGGGTACCTGAAGGGACCCATATATGGACTTTAAAGGCAAGGTGTTTATATACACTAAATCATGTCACCAACAAAAACATCTAAATCTAAATATATTAGGTATATATATTATACACATATGTTATATGATTATATGAGTTCCAATCAGCTAGAAACGTATGAGGTAACCTTCCAGACGTAAAAACATCTGTCAAGAAATATCTCACATTGGAGACTTAATGCCAAGGAAAACTTCCTCTAAAAAGAGAAAAACTGTCATCATGTCCGTCTAGAACTTAAAGGCAAGGTGTTTATATACAGTAAAACATGTCACCAAAAAACATCTAAATCTAAATATTAGGTATGTATATTATACATATATGATTGATTATATGATTGTATATGTACATGATCTTATACGCATACATCAATCTATATAACGATACATATACAGTATATTATGTGAATACGGCGCCGCCATTTAAACATCCGGCTATTTAAATAATAAAATAGATTTTTTAGACTACCTTCGACAGCCTTCGGGAAGGCCCGCCAAGATTTTTAAACATCCGGGTAGATATGCGTAGGCCGCCCTCTTCTCCAACTCTTCACCTTACACTGCCTTACGCCTTACCCCTCTCACCATCCGTCCACCTTTCACCTCCACCCACTACACCCGACCCCTGCACGCCCTCCACCCTCCACCCTACCTGCCTGCACGCACTCCACCCTCCACCCTCCACCCTGCCCTCCACCCTCCACCC
>DF240253.1:36781-104375 GCA_000507305.1 Breviolum minutum Mf 1.05b.01
ACCCTCCACCCTGCCCTCCACCCTCCACCCTCCACCCTCCACCCTCCACCCTCCACCCTCCACCCTCCACCCTCCACCCTCCACCCTCCACCCTCCACCCTCCACCCTCCACCCTCCACCCTCCACCCTCCACCCTCCACCTTCTCACGCCCTTCACCTCAAGCTCTCCACCCCTCCACCTCTCTCCATCTCTGTTCCTTATTAATATACACCCCTTCCTCAGTCCGCCACCAACCCCGGAGAAATCGTTGTGTTGTCTCTTGTAAAATGCGCCTGGCCTTCATTTCAACTGTAAATTTACATGTCACTCCCGCCGACCTGGCCTTCATTTCGACAGGGAGATGAAGGGTGGAAGTTGTATAGTGGGTGGAGGATACGGAGGGATGGAGGGTGGAAGGTGGAGAGTGGAGGGGGTGGAGGTGGACGGCGGAGAGGTGGAAGGTGGAGGGTGGATGGGCGATGGGTGGAGAAAGTAATGGGCCCGGCCAAGTTAAACATCCGGAAAAACAAATATTTCATACTACCTCCGCCAGGGATTGCCGAGGCCGGCCCCCCACATATTTAAATGTCGTCACCGTATAACTGAACAGCACATACACTTTTCAAAGTTCAATCCTTCAAAAAAGAGGGAAATTCGCCTCTTCAACTGACCCCTTAGCCTATCAATCTTCCTCGTAGCTCCTCTTCTTTTTAAAGCGCTATATAAATTAGACCTCGATTTTGATCAAACCTGGATAGTTACAAACAAAATTGAGGTTTAATACATAGAATTGAATTGAGATTTAATATACCAACCTCAGTTTAATGCTATATATCAAACCTTGGCATAAATATATCATAAATATAAACAATATCCTTTCCAACCATGCAACCAAAAACCCCCATACCATTTCATCTCCACAACGCCAAGGTGCGCCGCAACTCCTGTGAATCGCCAAACTGGAGAACCTTCCCATGGGTTTGAAGTAGAAAATGGACGGCATGAAGCTCTGGTAACATGGCATGTAGCAGTTTTACATGGGCTAATCTTGTCACCACAAATCAATTGTCAGGTGGCTTTTCGTTTCAGAGAAAGGACTGAGAAAAAGTCACCAAGTCAGCGTGACTGATGAGTTTGAGGGGAGGTCAAGGTCACTTTACTTACTTGGTGGCATTGATTTCCCTTCGCAGTCACCTCTTCCTACCAGAATCATATAGAAAAATATCAGAGTTTGTAGGGGTGAGCTGTCCTCTTATCTTGTCATCTCCAATGGAACCGTGGAACCGTGCCATGATTCTCAGGGTGAACGGCTAACCCCCCCCCGGGTCAGAAATGGCAATGGCCTGCTGCAAAGGGGACACGTAGATTGTTGTCCTCACAGTGATGTTTGATTCTTCGACGGCTTCTTGAGGCACATCATCAAGAGTCCAAACTTCAAGGGGATAAATATCCAATGGTATGGGGTATTACCTTTGGTTTGACAAGTTCTGATCGAAATTTCATCTTACATTCTCTTGTCATATCATACTTTATCATATCACTGCCATATCACATCAAATCACACACAATATGACAATTCTATCATGTACATGTTTGTTCATACAGTTTTTGTTCTTAGCTTGTTGTTCATCAACTTCGGCGAAGCATTTGGCCTTTTTCCAGCGGAAGTCTTGCCAAAAAAAACAACAACCAATTCCAGATCCATGGGGAATCCATCGATTCCACCTGTTGAGTGTGACTTCCACCCGCTGCGGCGTCCCGATTCCACCAGCCCCCCTCCTTTCATTGCTTGACTCTGCAGCGCCTGGTGAGTTCTTTCGGGGATGCAGCCGGAGACGCCCGTAAAATTGCAGGGGGTGCAAGTAGTAGGTGAGTAAAGCTTCACATGGCAAGGTTTAGCAAAAAAATAGAATGTTTGATCGATCTTCTTGGAGTGGAAGTAAAGCAGGATGCCAGAAACTCATGAAAACACTGCACCTTTTATGCAGAAACACGCATAGTACATGTTCCTTAGGCCCTTAGGTGCATCAAGGACAGCCTTGATACAAACGCATTTCCCATCCAAAGGGACCTACAAAAGGTGGATAATTGCCAATCATTTCCCTTATAAACCTCACCAAAAGGCTTATATAATTACCCCTGAAATTAAGACTTAAATCCTCCCAGCGGTGATATATATGGATGTGTCTCAAAACTTCATCCTCTCATAGACCTGCTTAACATATCTTAACATGAATTTGCCTGCCGCCCCTCACTTTCAAAGACATGGACAGTCCATAGGTAACCAACCCTGGTGATGGTATCCACCACCACATACCCCCTTACCGTGGTGCTAGGTATACCAGTCGCACCTCGACCTCGATGCCTCCGTCTCATGGTTTTTTCGCCATTGGTGGCACCCGTTTTTTTTTGGGGTTGGAGGGGAAGACAGCTGTGATTCACAACCAGGTTGGAGGGAAGAATGATGTCCTCATTTTATCCATTTCATGCCATTTCATGATTCATGTGTCGGTTTTTCATATATTTTTGATGGATCCAAGAGTTTTTAGTTTTCACCTTTCATTAGCACTGTCTATTAGATGAAGATGACTTTGAGTCTTTTTGAGTGTTTCAATTGAGGCCTCGTTGGTGCATCCAACTTGCACGCAAAAGGTAGTCTCATGAAGATGATCTACTACGTGAGGAAAAAAAATAACCAAGCTTTTCAGAGGTATCAGTGGCTTTGGGTAGAAAACACCCCACGACTATTTCCACCAAAAAACCCACCAGATCAGCCACCGATTTAGAATCTACCATTCCTCCCATAGGTCCATGAAAGGGCCCTTGTCAACCAAAAGGGTGAACTCTAGGAATTTAACTTAACAAAAAAAAAACACCCAAGGTCCTGAAAGGTGACAACTCCAGTGATGGGTTTTTTTAATGGGTTTCTTCACCAACCAAGGGAATCATGTGACCGTGACCATTCATTTTGATGTGAACTGTGGAGCACTATGGATCGTTGTGTGGAACCAAATGGGATGTCATAAGGCGTGCAGACTTTCTAGAAGAATGCAATCTGGAGAGCCAAACCAAAACTATGTTTAAGCGACCTTGATTTTAGTAGTATGATCTTTTTTTAAACATGGTTTCTGATCATGTTTATGCCGATGTTTATGTTTATCATCATCGTTCCTGTCTATGAGTTAGTTGAATTAAAGCAATTCTGGCAAAGGTGATGGAGCTTTACTGGAATTCTCATCCTTGTAAGTGTTGTTTGAAAATATCAAGTTGTTACCACAACGCTATCAAATAAACAAAAATCTAAAATTGTGTGTTTCTTCCATTACTTGAAACCAAGCTGCACAAATATGCCTACATAAGTATGTACTGATATCAATATGTTTCATAAAGTATTTGCAATGCTGTAGCTTGTCACCTTAGACTGCCTTAAACATCACTTTTGGGGGGCGTCGACAGAATTTCTGTTCGCGATTCCTTTTTTGAAAAGCACGGAATCTCGCGAACGGCGGGGTCTAGGGTCGAAAAATGCCTGGCCAAAACAAAACATGTCAAGAAGCTCTTTCAGTGGGTTGTGTCTACATATCCCATGATAAAGGTAAAGGCTGGTCAGAACATCGTGTTTCCAAAAACCTGCAAAAATACCGTGAATTCCCTACTATTCATGCAACTGTACTGGCGCCACTGGAAAGCCACTAGAACTCATGAAGAAGACACACTTGCATTTTCTGTTTTGGCCAGTGTTAAATCTGGGGAAGAGGCTACTGCCTACAGCAGCGTCTCTAAAACAGTGTGTGGGTTGGATGTGCTTCGTCTCAAAAACAATGGCTGCGAATCTTTGGCCCAAAATTGATGATAGAGGGTGCTCAAAACATACATTGATGATATAGGCTTTTGTGGTTTTTCACATACAAAACATCATTTTTTTCGCAAAATCCAACCAACCAAAAAATCCTTCCAAAACCCACGTGAACTCCCGGGAAAACCCCGAGTCATCATCTGACATCTCCAACCTTCATGTTCGGAGCCAAGCTGGAGACACATCCCAAGAATTCCATAGATTTTGGGCACTCTCGGGGCAATAATAAAAATATATCCTGCCCATACAAAGTTGTATTGTTTGATCCCAAGAATGAGTAATTTGATCAACTCTGTGGGGATAAAAAAATCGTTTAACCTTGCTTCGAAATTTTAAAATCATTGGGTCTTCAGGACGCTGACATATCTTATTCTGCTTTGTATCTGGGGCCCTCCCACTAGTCATCAAAAGTGAATATTCATAAGGCTTAGATAAACATACAAATATTCCTGGTGACTCTGACTCCGAAAAGCTCCCATCTCATCTTCACACATATGGACACCATATGCCAACAATGGTGCCAGGGTGTCAGATACCTCGTTACCACCCAGCAACATACAACTTGGATGATTCTCCACAACATCATGGCTACCCCAATGGATGTCATGGAAGAATTCGGAATACTTGGTGGGTCACCATTTCAGGCTGTTTGGTTGCCCCAAAAAGAGTACCCCACTTGGCTAAGGGGTATTTACTGGCAATTTCAGTGAAATGTTCCAGTTCTTTCCTTGTCTGGTGTCTGGTGGTCTATGCATTTTTGTGCGAACGTGGGCGCTGCAGAATCCAAAACATGTGCAAATCGTTCTGGTGCTCCATTGAAACAAAACCTGTAAGTTCATGCAAGAGGATGTTTGGATCCGGTGCAATACAATTGCGAGTATTGCAACATATGTTGCGTAGATAGATCATACAAATGTGCATGTAACATGTTTTTCTGGGAACAAAATGAAAGCCACGCAAATTGTCCAAATCCCAAAGCAACAAGACCTCCCTTCTTCCCATCAGCCTTGATCTTGTCCAGCAATTCGCGTGGCAACGCACCGACCATTGGCACCTACAAACTGAATCACTCAACTCAAGTGCACTTGGATGAAACAAACAAACTAGGCAGCAAACGCCACACTTGCAGACGTCCTCATTGACACCAGGTCTGCATCTTTCACCTTTTTCTGCTGGGCCCTCACAATAGTCAGATTTTCCGTAGTTCATCCAGGCACCTCAGACAACAACTTTCGCGAAACCGAATATTTGATGAGGATTTGGTAGAAGAAGGAAAGGAGGAATGATGCCGAAGCCACGAGTTTGATGGTGGAAGCTGAGATGAAGCGAGTGTTGATGACTGTGCCAAACAAGACAAATCCTAAGCCTTGACCATGATTGGACTCCTTGATGTAACTCTCTGTCAGCCTGATCTGGTCATCATTCTCCAAGCCGTCCAGGGCCCTCAGCCTGTTCAAGCAGTCTAGCAAGTTGTCAAATGCATCTGATACAGCTGCAGGGGGCAACAGGCACATCACTCCCAATGGCAAGAACATCACCATCATCGCAGCAACGGCCATCGCAATCAAGTAGTCAGGGGGTCCTCCTCGATTCTGGTCCGTTTCTGTTGCAGTCTCCCCGGCCTCTCCACTTAGACATGCCACCATGACCATCAACACCCAACCCCAAGTGCAGGCTGCAAAGCCTAGTGTTGGAACAGCTATACCTTTCAAGTTTGGAAGCACCTCCGTGCGCAAGCGAATGCAAGCCTCATGTATCTTCTTCATTTCGGTTTGGAGCTGTTTCTGTCCTTCTCCTTTTTTCTCCCTCTCAAGGTTGTGTATTTCTTCCAGGTCCCGATTCACTGAGCGCACATGTTCTGTCACAGTTCTTGCTAGAATGTGCGACTTCAGCAGGAAGTGAGGAAGGCAAACATAGATCAGCAGGTGAGGGCCAAACTTCAGGGGATATTGAGACTTTGTCAGCAATTCAATCATTCGGTCAGCCCCCTCAGTGACGGTGTTGATCAGAAAAAAGGGCGCAAGAATCCACAGGGAGAAGACAAGCACGTACACATACACCAAACTTGGAGCCAGCGCAAGAAGTACGTACTTGAACTCTGCTTTCAATGCCTCAGTCAGCCCTCTGGGGCACATATCCCCATCTTCAAGGAGAGCGTTTCCCTCCGTGGCTTTGACCCCCACAGCCACAAATAAGGCAATCCCCGCAAACAGGACAATGGGCCCCATGGCAATGGCACAGGTTGCTGGGGCGTGTGAGGCAATAGGTAAGTAAGTCATGAGTGCCAGTAAGGTAGTGCCAACTGCAAAAGCAACAAGGCTCAGCCTAGTCACTGGATGCTCAGCAACACTGGACATCAAACACCCTCTCAGCCTGGGAACTGGTTCCTCCCGGGAATCTCCTTCATCTTTTCCAACTTCCTCCAAAGCTGTTTCTTGGTAGATCCTCCTGATTGCACAAGGCAAAGCACAGCATGCCATAAAAGTAGCTATCAACCATGGCAGCGTGCAAAGGCCAACATAACAGGCTAGCGACTTCTCTGCATTCTCTGTAGAGAAAGTCACCTCATAGTCCTTGGATCCATTGATGAGAGCTGCCCAAAGCTCCGTGACCACCTGCGGGTCCGCATCTTCAACATCTAGTTTAGGGCCTCCTACTTTATTGATTGCCTTGACATAGACGGCACCGTAACCATTCAAGAGCGAGTGTGTCTTGCGCCAGGCCCCATCTGGATTGCATTCAAATTTCCAAATCAAGCTTCCAAACCCTGGATGATAATCCAGTTTGACACCAGGCCTGTCACCTGGTTTGAACTTTTCTTTCACTGTGACCTTTTCTACATCTCTCTTCTTGGACCACAGAATGGTGTTCTCCTCCTCTCGAGGCTTTTGCACAGTGGCCGTCACTTCTGTGACTTGGGCCCCTTGCTCCAGACCAGGAGGACCATGATCAGGGTTTCCTTCAGGAGCACCTTGACCCTTTGCACTTTGAGCTGAAGCATTGTCGTTCTGATTCTTTGTCTGGTTGGTACCTAAGAGATCAGATGGTGAAGGTCCATCTTTGTTCACCTTCATGGTTGCTTCCTGCTCACCTGAGGCTCCTGTGTCCGCCACAGGCCCCTCGGGGTCATGTTGACTATTGAATGGTCGCACTGATACGACCTCCCGTGTCAGGACAAAGCAAACTAGCACCGCAACAAAGCTGGAAGCTTTGGCCGGAACCGACATGTAGTAGTTGACTAAGCAAACATTGTAGCTTACATTGAGACGTTCTGGCTGCGGTAAGGAAGCTCATGTCTACAAAAATGGAAGCAGCTGCTCTGTCTCACTGTCACAACAAGCCATCTACAACATGCTATGAACACTTCCAGCACTGAATCGACGCCTGGATTCTTGCTATTTCCAGCACTGGGCGCCTCAGAACCGTTTGGAGCAAGTTGACCCCTGAAAAATGCCATCCTAAAGGAAAAGTAGTTTTCCACAGCAACATGAAATTCATAGTCTGTCCCCTTCACCACTCAGCAAACATCACTTCGACCCAAGCGTCTTGGAAATCTACTATAGAATTTGTATGCGCATGTATGAATAATCAAACAAACATAAACACCTTCTAAGCGAATTCAACATGTGTGTTATGTGCATATCGCGTGAATGTATATGTAGTATATATATTTGAATATTGTGGTCTATTTGTATTTGATATCACGCAGCTAAGTAGTAAGCATCAACACTCAATTGAAACAGCACTTCTGCACACATCGCTATGAGAAATTCAACAACCAGGACAAGTCCGACTTCCATGACAAAACCCCTCCGTGGACCCGACATACAACCTCACAGGCGGATGATCACTTCCACATCATCGGCCCCAACGGCCTGAGGTTGCAACAAGACGTCGCCCGTCCCAAACTTCTGATCCAAAAATCAATCGCCCCGGATCCCCGGCCTCTTGGCGTTGCCGGGTGGCACCCAAAGACAGTAACGAGGCCTCGGTTGATGCTAAGGGAAAAAACGAGTTTGCACCAATAGTTGGTTGCCACAAAAATCGTAACAACAATTTGTTTCACCATTGTGAAACTTCAGTTCAGCATAATTTGGCTGGGTGAAAAAAAAAACTTTTAAGATGAAATTCAATTTCCAAGACCCTTAAGGGCTGTGTATCATGACACCCTGTTTCTTCAAATCGGTGAATTTCATGGATCACACAAACACATCGCCTATCGAGATCGACGTGGAGTGATGTGCTTTAACCATGGAGATCATGGTTGGCATGAGTTTTGGAAAACACCCCTGAAACACTAACATGAAACCCAAATGTGAAGGTTTGGAAGATGAATGAAGATGATTTTGCTTCTCATTTCGGGGTGATGGCTCCAGGTTTCGTTGGCTGTCAGTCCTGGGGGAGTGTCAGTTTCTTCCTGCTGATAAGAAAACTCTGAGACTCTGAGTAGAGCTTCAGACTTTCCAGTTACTGGTTCTGTATTTCTGACCAAGGGTTTGACATGGACCCAATTTATTGGTATATGTGTACAGTCGGACAAAATTAGATATGTTGATGAAATAGTTTAGATGAACATCCAAGAATCTAAGCCAGACATTATCATGTTTCAATCAAAGTACACCAATACACTAAGTCACTAATGTACACCTTTCTTTGTGTTTTGCAAAAAATCTTGCTACGAAGAACTCCCAAAAAAAAACGGGGAAAAACAAATCCAATGAAGAAACTAACCCACGACCCACGACACCCCAACTGTCGCATGACGAAGTTTTTAGTTTCGATCCAAGCTCATCCCAACCAGCATCTCTCCAGCATTGGCTACTGCCGTATCCCAGGTCTGGAAGTTTCCACACGGGAAGTGTCAAAGGTGTGAAGCAATGTTGACAAAAAAAACAGGTGGAAGGAAAATTCTGAAGACATTCCAAGCATTTGCTTGGTGGATTTTCTTTTAAATGGGGGAGAAGGAAGTGGAATTGGAATGTTGAGAACCTCAAAAAAAGAACTGTAGGGGCAAAAAACAGCCGTTTTGGAATGGATGTTTGATGTTGATCCAGTGGATTGTGATAAACACCCAACAAAAATCCTTGAGTTTGAAAACCATGATGTGTTTTGTGATGATGTGCTTCACAAATTGATCCCTACCATACACTACGGGTACCTGTCGATTCCCTATATGCGATAACTTGTATACTGTTTTGTGAACCACCCAACTCGAATTGGAGAAAACGATCAACGGGGGAGGAACCCTATCCCCCTCAAGGCCCTTCATCGATCGTAGTCTACCACCTGTCAAACATGGTGCAGCTTGCTTAATGACAGGCACATCCTGGCAATTACAAGCTCTGAATACAAACCATCGATACAACCAATGGTTGGGACCGAAGAGAAAAAAGAAAAAAAAACACCCCGAAACATGCAGGAAATGCAATTGTTTCCCGATTTTTCACGGGCATGCCTTGGACTGATGTTTCAAGATGTCGCGGAGGAAGCGCGCCAAGACCTTTAGGCAAAGGTCTGGGTGGTGTTAATGAGATAGTGGAAAGGAACATGAATGAAAAACTTACATGGTACTCTTCCCCTGAAGAAAGAAAAAATCGAATGAAAAGTAACTCTCAGTAAAACCCCGTCATCTTGGCTCATGACATTCCAATGCATTCCACTTTTCACCGGAAGAATCAATCAAGTAGCCACGCTGGCAAATCAGACCCTATTTTGGGGGACTTACTTCAACCAATTTGACAGTGTTTCTGTCTCAGCAGTACGCTTCACATTCCAGCAAATACAGATGGATTAAACTGACCCTATCCAGCGGCGTAGAATCAATCAGGAGTTGAGACAGTGATGTTGGACAGGCATTCTTTTGCATGTCCTGCCAGATAGGATGCCTTTTTTTGTTGCAAAATCTTTAACGACAAGATCCAACAGTACCTCTAAATTCAAAAGACCCAAGGGGGGCCAGATTTTTTGTTGGTAGCATCAGAACTACTATATTAGATGCAGGATTTTGTCTACTTCTTGTCTTCCCACAATCTCCCATCATCCATTTCGGAGGTCGAAAGGGGGTCAATCATGCAATGAGCCGTAGTCACAACAAAAAGATGGGACATTCGGACATTCCCAGATCATACTTCAGCAATCTTCAGCATATATCACTTGTGGTTCACCCATTCCCGAGGGTTCCTACCCTCCCTGGGAACTAACATAACATATCCCCCTACCAAAAAAAGGCACTTTGAGTCGATGGATTGTCCCTTTTTTTTGACGAGGTGGGAGATGTTTCCTCGCTCCCTGGAGGGGTACCCCGTATTTTAACTCGTCACTAACAATTTGCCGCCGAAAAGACCAACAGGTCCACCAAATCAACGGCGTTTCGCTGAATCTCCTGGGCAAACATTTTTGTTTTTGGAGAGAGCTACCAGGGGTCTCAGGTTTGGACACCCCAAACAAAAAAAAACACGGTCTTAAGTGGGGTCGGAAAGTTGTCTTTGATGTTTTTTTGTTGAAAAAAATGTTTTGACTTCAAGTTGATAAGTTTGTCCAAACCCCTTTCCACATTGATTCCGTCCTGGTGAACTTTTTAACCAGCTAGCATCGGAAGTGTTGGTTCTGGGCTGATAGGCTAACTTTTTTCTGCCTTCGTGGGCACATCTTGAAAGATGTTGCTTAGAATGAATCTACAGCATGGCTACTGTATCATCAATTTAAATGGCTATCATAATCCAAGAAATCTCCAACAGGACCAACTGAACGCACCCCTAAACCTGAGTATCTAATAGCTCGATCGCAACTTACTTAGGGGCCCGTTGGTAAGGTCCCATTTCATTTTTCATGGATATAAGCTAGTGTACATCAATTCTACACCAAAGTTTCCGTTCAGGTTGTCCCGACAAATTTGGCCCGGCTGCGCGGGCTGTTGATTTTTTTTTGAGCGCAGCGTTGGCGTCACACCTCAACCCCATCCAGCACCTGTGGAAGCTTCAAGGCAGGGCAGAGGATGTGACAGGATGATGAAGGGGATGACGTCCAAACAAGATAGGTATAATATGATATGATGTGTGTGTGTGTGTGCGTGTGTTCACATATTGAATTGTATATGTATCTGCTGAATATGTTGCATATACATATACGTTCATATGCATGTATATAGAATATATACCCATTCTATGTGCAGCAACCCTCAAACTGTATGTATCTAACATCTACATATATAGCTGCAAGGAATATATATGGGAAATCATGGGAAATATTTAAATTCTCCTCCTCTTGCTCCTATCACATAACAAACAAACCACCTGGATTGGTGAAGGATTCCCCACACATATTCACCCCTTTTTCGGCGGGTAGGTTTGGAAGACCAATTTGAACTGTTTTGGGGGCCTATGACCTATGATACATGGTATATTTCATACAAAAAAGGCATGTTATATAAGTTATCCAAGTTTTACTACAGATTTCCCTTTTTTTAACAAAACTCCCCCCCACCGCTGTACCAACCCCGTTTTCGTCATGGGTATTTTGGACCCCAACCTGTCCCATCAACTTGGGTGTTGCCACGCGCCAACAATTGGTGCCTTGGTTGTGTGCAACCACCAAGCGGTTCAGCGGTTTGGGGGGTGGGATGGGGCTTCCCCTATGAGCAAACAAACAATTTTTGGACTGGGTAAAGAACGCTCAAATCATATCATTTCCCCAAGGGTTTGATACACTACATTGAAATCGTATGACTTCATTGCTTCTTCCTTTCTTCAACAAGTTGTTCAATGCGAAAGTGGAATGTCAGCGCTTTTTTTGAAGGTTGTGAAGCATCCTCATCGGCCAAACGGCCGAAACACTTCCTCAGACTTCTCCATAACCTCTCTTGTCCCAACCGGCTGGAACTCAAATGTGATTTGATTTTTGGGGGGAATGAGGGAATATGCCAAGTACTTTTATTCCCAAAAATGTTTTAAACATTTAGCTTTTGGACATAGAAAGAAAGGTCAAAATTAAATATGTAAAAAGGTTGGCTTTTGGAGATGTGCCATTGCTCCATCTTATTGGCCTGGCTTCCACGACCGGGACCCTCTACTCACCCCTTTGAGATCCAAGGGACATCTACCATCGCAATGCAGTGCCTCTCCATCTTCGTTGATCACACCTTAATGGATATAAAACCCCCAAAGGAAACGGCAACTCACAGCTGCCAAAAACAATATTTCAATGGTTTTTTGGTTGGGCCCTGCAACAAAAATCCCATGGAAAAAAAACATGTGCCCCATGAAGACAGTTTGCTTTTTGTTCCCCATGGAACCATTTGTTTTTTGTTGGTTCACAGCCAAACTTCCAATGATTTTTTTTTCGGATCCACTTCTATGAGATCCTTCACAACGTTGCGGTAAATCTCCGGGAGTTTTGTTTTCTGTTCGCCTTTTTTTTGTCTGGGGGGAGTTGGTGGGGTCGAAAAATGTTTAGAAACTTTCAACCCTTCTGAACAATACTGGTCCACTGGGATTATATATTGCCCAAATAAGGGATGAATAGATAAACATTAAACGTTGTCAAAAAGGGTGGAAGACGCCATGCCATTGTTGTTGCGGCTCTTCTTTGCTTAAATTCTTGTGATCAAAGGTCAGTGTTTCACCACGTAGACCCTGGTGGAGTGTTCTGTAGATCTCTGGCCACCAAAACGAAAACCCACATGAAATCTACACCTCTACACTTGTGTCATCTGATGGAAAAAGGCCCTTTCCATCCCTATTGAAAATGGGGATTTTCCATTGCCCATGTGAGTTTACCAGAGGGTATCATAAGTTAGGTGAATATATATTCAACTCAACCCTGATCCCCAATGGTCCCCGGACGCTCCGCAGGGTCTGTCAGCAAGCAATTGTGGGTCCTTTGAGACGCGGCTATGGGCACCCCCACAGGTGAAGAATCTGCGAAGCTATTGGGTTTCGCGGATTTTCTACCACAATTGGATACACATTATAAAATTCTGAAGAAATACGAGGAACCATTTCTAGCGCAGGAATGCTTTGCAACCCGCCACCACCCGAAGAAAAATCTTGGAAACATCTTCTCCGCCCAGAGAGTTGCAAAAAAGCATCCGTTTTTGTGCCACGCTGTTAAACTGGAAAGGGAAATCACCACATCAATTTTTGCAACAAGCTATGCATGGCGATTTCACTCTCCACTTTTTTGTTTGGGGTGGACCGTCATTTGACACGAAAGTGGCTTTTTGTATTTGACAAAGGCCTGAAATACGGAGGTCCTGCCCCTGACAGGAACATCCATCCATCAAAATTTGAGGTTGTGTTTTCATCACGTCACGTTCTGCACCATGTTTTTCCAGGGTTTCATGAAACGCCACACGAAACCAGGAGAGACAGGGCTCGAACTGAAAGAAACCACCTTGGACCTTGTCAACCAAACCACAGGTCCAACATCAAACATGACTCCAATAACCCCTTCGAATCCTCAACCCCAAAGATTCATTAAATCCAACGGATATTCTTAGGCACATCTTTTTTTAAAACACCTCCATGGTCACAATTTCATAATCAGAAAAGGTTGCAACCTGAAGCCTTTCCCCAAAAATCTCAGGGCAAAAAAATATCTATAAATATTCCTGAGCTCACATCTTACACCGAAAAAAAGATGAAAAAAAACTTCCTGAGCTTCCAGGCAAATCTAAGACTTGTGGTTTTCTCAACAACAATTCTCTCAATGCTTCTGGTGAACGCCATTGTTCAGGAGCCACCTTTTGTCAGTTTCGCCCAAAAAGAAAGTTCGTTCATTCGTTGGAGGGGGTGTGTTGTTCTTTGGCAAGATCTAAAAGTTACTTTGAAAAATGGGGGGGGTCATTGTACCTATGTAATAATGTATGTGTGTATGTTATGACACCAACCGAAACTTCAGGAAACCCACCGGCAAAAAATGAATCCAAACAATTGCTACTGCAAGTCCTCCCTGTATGGGGCCTCCTAACTGTAGGCCTGATAATCCCAACAAAACCGTGAGCTTACCTGGCTCCAGTTGTATGAATTGGCATCTTTCTACTTCTTCTGTGGCCTATCTGGCATCCTTACCTTTTTGAAGATAGGAGAGAATCTAGTTGGTGGTTTCAACCCATTTGAAAAATATTAGTAAAAATGGGAATCTTCCCCAAATAGGGGTGAACATAAAAAATATTTGAAACCACCACCTAGGAATTCATGCTTTGCCAGATCCAGCCGGCTGCACCTGCAAGGCTTTTTCATATGAGCTTTGCGGATGCTCCAGATATACCTGCCAGCATTGGAGGGTTAACCTCTTTCCGAATAAAGAACTTGAAACATGAGCCCTCCGAAAAAGGCCAAGCTTCCCAATAACCCTGAAATTTCAACATAAATTTGACAGCTCACCCCTGAAAGGATTTTCTAGTTGGTAGTTTAACCCCATTTGAAAAATATTTGTCAAATTGGATCTCGCCAGGTAGGGGTGAAAATAGAAAATGTTTGAAACCACCAACTAAATTCGGCATTTTCACCAAAATTCACAACACCAAAATCTGTGAAAAAGAAACAAAAATGGGCAATGGGCTGGAATTTCGAAATGTTCCCAGCACATTTCCAAAAATTCTATGAAATTCTGTCTTAGCAAACTGCCTTCCCCCCCCAAAAAAATCCAAAAACAACTCACATCAACCGCGTTGTTTCAATATCCCATCCCCAAACGTCCCACCAACCGCCCCACCTGTGGCTTGATCTCCAAGGCTCGCCTCAAATGCCTGAAAGACCGGCGTTTATTCGGTGGTTTTTTTTCTGGAGGAAATGAATGTTGCAACACCGAAACCTCGAAAACCCACGGAAAAAAAAAACATGTAGACAAAACCATAAAGTTTTACCATTAAAAGTTACTTTCAAAAAAAAAACTATCCCACAAAAATGGTAAAGCTGTGGATGAATCAAACAAACCCCCCATCTCATAATCTGGAGGTATATCACCAACCAAACCCATTTTTTTCATGTCAACATTGTCAACCTTCAACAACTGCAGCTAAGATGCTCTGAAGTCAACTGGAGTGGCCCATGACTTAACCAATCCAACCTGAAAACGCGGGCGAATCGCGAATCATGGGGGCGAAATGTGTTCATGGGGGTTTTCTTTAAACGGAGGCACCACAAAAAAAAATGTAGGAAACATTTCTATGAACATCAGCGCGAAAAAAGTTGTGTGTTTTTTTAAATGAACTTTGGGTTGCTCAAAATCTCACTGAAATTGCTGGAGTATCTCGGGTTGTAAAATCCCACGAAGAACTACGGTCTGACTTTTCCAGAGAGTTGCTAATTTGTGTTGTGTTTTTTTCCAAATCTTGAAATGGCCAAAAGCCAAAAATGCCCTCCCTGAAACTAACATAGCACCTGAAAATAGGAAACTTGTCTTCCAAGTATCCATTTTCAGGTGCGAACTGTTAGTTTCAGGGAGGGCAGTTTCGCCTCCAAGATCATGTCCTCTACATCCTTTGATCTGCCCGAAAATTCGGTCGCCCGCACGCAGCTTCAATTTGTTCCGGTGCCTCAAGAGGGAGATTCGCTACCATTGGATAAATGCTTCCAGTAGGATGCTATCAATTCAAACCTCGCACCAGGTTGGGGCTGGTTATGAACATCCATTGAACCACTTCAGGTTGGGTTGGTTGGAAAGCTCCCACGACATTGACATCATTACATCCCACAATGGGCTTCGATTTCGGAGCTCCAACAGGCTGGGAGGTGCTGCCAAGTCCAAGGAATCGGCGTTTCAAATATCTTCCATACTTAACAATTTACCAAGGTCATATCCGATACCCTCCAGAAAAACCATCACATACTGTACAAGTTTCCCACCACTGCAAACGGAAAACATCGACTCAAAAATGTGCCTTTGGATGGGGGGATATGTTAGTTCCCTAGAGGGTACTCCATTCTCTCTTCAAAGCCCACGAAGTTGACTGAAACACCTCTAAAACGGCGCAACTTCCCTTGGGCTTGCCCCACTGGAGGCAACTTTGGCTGCAAATAGCTTGGCCTTGCGAACGGATTCGAATATCCTTTATTAAGGGGACAAATTTGTTCTTAAAAACATGTTGCCCTTCAGAAACCGCCTTCCAAAAAATATTGGGTCATTTCTTGCAGGGGGGTCCAATATGGTTCCATGATTTGGATTGAAAAGAAGTTGTTGATTGTATAATATCTAAAAATCATCCCTTCAACCTTGATTCATGAAAGCGTGGTGGTTGTTATTTTGAAGTGATGCCAAAAGAAGCCAAGAAAAGATCCGTTTCACATCTACAGCCCATGGGGATAATATTTAAAAAAAAACAGATCCAAGGCTATTTAGAGACTGCTTTTCTTACTAGATTTTTGTAGAATTTCTACCAAATGGATGACTCCTTTATATTTCTTGTTGAATGATGAGGGTACAGTAAATAAATATGATTTGCAGACATACCTAGTTGAACATGATGCGCCCATCGATTCGCGCGTTCGGGAGCTTCAAGTTGTGATCTTCCACGAGGACCATCCCCCCCTAAACTACCTTTAGGGGAGGGTTCAGTCGTGTGATGTCACACTCATTTACCCAAAATCCTTGAATCAACCTTCACGCCAGAAAACGAACAACCTGGAAAATGAAAATCTCACCCACCCAAAGGAAAAGGACAACAAAAATCATTGATCAAACCAGCAATCTTTTTGTTGTTAAAGCTTCAATGTTCAGGCCGTGGGCCATGTGTATCAATCATCATGTCTGGGTAAATCATTTTACGGTAGAATAATTCTGCTTCTACTAAACCAAACCTGAATGAATGCTATTCCGGCCTTTGAAACGGTGAGGTCCTTTCATTTGGTCAACTCTTTTGCACCAGGCGGCCTATTGAGCTGAAACCAACCAGTCCATCCAAAAGCCTGCGATGGGGAGACCATCCCAAAAGTATGGCGAGTGAAAACCCACCAAAACATTTCTTGGCATCAAAACCATCCCAGAAGAATCATCTTATGATATGGGGACCTGTTTTTTTGCTTGGGCCGTCAAGTTCATATGTGGCTTCAAGACATCGCAAATTACTGTGACCACACGCCTTCGCCAGGACCAACTCGGCATCCTCTTCACCTCCCCAAAAAAACAACAGATCGATGCTTTGAACCCGGCGGAAAGGCCGAAAAATGACCACCAAACTCATCATTTTGGAGGCTTCCATGTCGGTTGTTTCCAGAAAATGTATAGAGTTGGAAGCTGAAATTGGAAGATGAAACATGAATCGATTTCCAAGTGTCTCCTCTTCCAAGTCTTTATGGTTTCTGTTTCCCCCAATAAAGTGCTTTGGAATTACTGTGGGAGAAGACTGGTCACCCAGAAAACCATCAAAATTGTGCAAATCCAAAAAGAATCAAAAAGAGATCCTTCGTAGAATTAGTGAATTTTCCATCGCATAAGAGGTGATTTTCAGAAGTCCAAGGAGTCCAAGGCTCCAAATTTGGAAAGATCCCAAAGATCTAAAAAACCTGGAGCCGTTATATTACCAACCCCAAAAATGCCCTCTTTTCCGAGGAAAATCCCTCAATTTCCTACCTATACATTTTAGCATCAAGTTTGATCCCAACCATTCAATGATTGGCATGACCCATGATGGGACCCTCAAAAAATATTAACACCCAAAAGTCATCAGCAAATGAGTATAATCGCCTGGCATATTCCCGGTACTAAAACATCATTTCACGGGTTTTTCCCGGCTGCCCAAAAGAAAAACGGTGGCACCTTGACCTAAAGCTTTGGCCAAAGCTCCTGCCGACGCCTGGTGCCGTAGAAAAATCCTATGGAAGGTTGGGAACGATGGTTTCTTGTTCGTTTAAATAGATAATGGATGAGGGAGGTGGATATGTATACACAGAAATGATAGAAGGTGAAGATGCGGAATGATGAGGGATGAGGTATATATATGTATCTATAGAGAAATGGTAGAAGATGAAGATGGATGATGTGGTATAGTTGAAAAATGAGGGATGAGGGATAGACAGCTGGATATTTCTATTGTGTTTTTCCTTTCACGACTTTGAAATGGACCAAAACTAAACCCTTCCGAAAGTGTAAAGTCACGTGCAAGTTTTGAACTTGATGTCCAAGTCCTGTGTAGCGTGAAAATGATCATCGGGAGTCTTGACATTTCAAAGCAATGATAATGTTTGCATCAGTACATGTCTATTTTGTAAATAATAAGAATGTGTCTTCATAATATCAAACAGTACATGCGAAACATAAAAGCTCTGTAACCTGCAACGACAGATAGTATGTGGCACATGCTTTGTTGCACAGTTGCATAGTCTTGAAAAACACTTCAGATGGGAAGCGCACTTTCAAAATCACCATCTCAAGACCAACGGTCTCCCCCGGGAAAAAAAAAAACATAACTCTCTATACCTCATGTGTCAAACCGTCACGTATACCTCCCACAGTGCTATAAGTGCAACCCCACGGGGCCTTCCACTCTGTTAGCGCCTCTTTCTGAGCAAGAACTGTCCGACGCGACCAAGGATGGGGCGATTGAACCCGACTTCTTTGTGAAAAATACACACAAGAGTGCAGTCATCCTGTTTTTGTTCACCTTAAAAAAGTGAACTACAGAAGCTTCGATGTGTTCCCAAGTCACTCTCATTCTAATTATGTTCTTGGACTGTTTCTCATGGCATGGCTTTGTTATTTTGCAGTTTCTCTATGCTGAATCACGTTTCATCTTCAGAGTAATGAGTTTTGCTAAAGTGTCTCGCGGAATTTTGAAATAATGTGTTGGATCGATGAAATAATTTAGATGATGATCATGCCTGTTATTTTCGTCGCGTTCGACATGCAAAGAGTTTCATTGTTCTAATCATACTTGACAGCGATTTGAAGGAATACACTAAAGAGCACGCTGTACTGTAGATGAAGAGTAAATTGAGTAAATGAAATATATATATATATATATTCTTATGTATACATACACATATGATCATTTAGCAGCAAATGATGCGTGTCGTCAATTATCTCTGTATTAGTGTAGTCCTATATAATTATATATATAGTGTAGTTATAGTATATACTGGAGTTACAGTGGTATATACATATATACAGACATATGTCCTGATATATCCTGTACATGAATGTCTGGAAAAATCTTCCCCTACCAACAACCACAACTCTAAAGGATCCTGACCCTCCTGACGTTTCCCGAAAGCCTTCATGGATGGCTTGTAACAAGCCTTCAGGATCAGACCTTTAGAGGACGCGGAAAAAAAACGAAAACATGACAACCATGAAATACTGGTTATTTCACAGGAATCCTTATACTGGCTTATGAGTATCCCTATATAACTGATTAGTCTAAGAGTTTAATCCCCCATATATAAAAATGACCAGGGTTTTTGTGTGTCACTGTGCTCATTTTAAAAAAAATAACAACCTTCCGAAAAATGGGCCCATCAGCCACTGGGGTTTTTGGTCATCTGTCCCTTATCCTTCCAAGTCTCCCCAACACAGGCATCGCTTGACACGCGGAACGAAATTCACCTGAGGTTCCGTGGGGTGAAGTGAAGCTTCCACGGGTGGAACAGCACGGGAACCACGGCAATTCGAACATGGCAACATGGAAAATCAAACTTGTTTAATAGGGGATACATCTTCAAATGGTTGGATTTTTTCATGTACATGTTAGTTTTATTGGGTTAGATTCCCATCTTGGTTCCAGCATCCATTGAAAAATCGGTGTACCTTATTGAAGGTGATGTCGTGGCAAAAGTTCAACCAGATATCATGTATAAATGTACGGTGTATATATGTATGTATATATGGACATATATGGACATATACATATGTTCATGTGACAGTTTTTCGTTGTTGGAATACTGAATGCTGATATCTTGAAACGTTGAAACCATCGATTTCAGAGACCTTGCTTTCAGGAGACTGTCATGCAATGTTGTCGACATTGAGAACACATGATCCAACAAAATCCAAATAGCTCCAGGTGACGCACGACATGACTGAACAAATCATAGTCCTGCTTTGAATGATGCAATCATAGTCTTCACGAATATTGACACAAAAGAAAGGTAATGATGACCTCAACTTATCTCGAACAACATCTTCGTTCAAGTTATATCAGTTATATCTAAAATGTGGGTTTTTCATGTGGGCTGATGTTTTCAAAAGTCTAAGATACTTTTTTTTAACCGCAGCAATCTTGGCACCCCACCCCTGTCAGCTCTTCTGGGCAGGGATGCGACTGTCCTGTGTCAAAGTGAAACGACTCGTGCGTTTGGGAAACGACTGGGACTGCTGTTGATATGGAGAATATCCCATTTTTGTGTAGGGATTGATAGGGTTTGGAGGTTGGAATTCAACTTTGTTCATAAGGTTTCATAAGGTTCGCAGTTGGAATAATCCCATTTTTGTGTACGGTTTGATAGGGTTTCCAGTTGGAATTCAACTTTGTTCATTAGGTTTTATAAGGTCTGCAGTTGGAATATCCCATTCTTCATAGGGTTTGATAGGGTTTGGAGGTTGGAATTCGACATTGTTCATTAGGTTTCATAAGGTTTGCAGTTGGAATAATCCCATTCTTCATAGGGTAGGTTTTCCATGGTTTTCCAGTTGGAATTCGACATTGTTCATCGGGTTTCATAAGGTTTGCACTTGGAATATCCCATTCTTCATAGGGTTTGATAGGGTTTGGAGGTTGGAATTCGACATTGTTCATTAGGTTTCATAAGGTTTGCAGTTGGAATAATCCCATTCTTCATAGGGTAGGGTTTCCAGTTGGAATTCGACATTGTTCATCGGGTTTCATAAGGTTTGCACTTGGAATATCCCATTTTTGTGTAGGGTTTGATAGGAATATCCCTTTATTCCATGTGTTCAAGTTGCTCCTCCCCAATTTTTTGCAACAGGTGTTTTGTTCGTCTAACAGGTGTCTATCCATCAAGAATCCTGGATGGCTAATAGGGAATTGTAATCATGAGAAAAATAAACCTGGGGGTATCAGCTCACTACCCCCCCAAAACCAACCAAAACTCACATGAACCACGAAAAAAAAAACGTCTTACTTTCCATGATACTGGTTGTTTAACAGGGATCCTTGGTTTATTATGATCCCCAGAGAACTGGGTAGTATCATCCCTTATATACCCTAAACAACCAGGTTTTTGTTTCACTGCCCACATAGAATCCGCCTACCCCAGGTGAAGGTGGTCATGTGCCATGTAGCTGACCTCACATGGGCAGCGATGATTCATAGCAGCAAACGATTGAAAGGACGAGGATCCTGTTGAAGATTGGAGTTCGATTGATTTTGGATTAAAAGCACCTTATTGTGATTATAAACACAACAGTACATCAATGTCATGTGTATAGATATCTCATACAGACTATATACACATCAATGGCAGTTTTCTTAAATTAGTCCACACCAAAGTACTTCAATCATACATGCACACCAGTCTGAAGGGACATATTTTTTACAGATGCATCATCTGAAGCCAGGAACGTCGGTGACCCAAAGGTATTTCCTTCCCCATCTTCCCCCCCTCTGCGCCGAACGCAAGGCAGGCCAACGTAGCCACTGGGCATATGGCCTCAAAAAGCCCAAGTTGATTTCGATTTTTGGCTGCGCAAGAAGTGGAGGCGTGTAACCGCTGAAAACAACGTTAGCTGCCCAGTTTCTCCTTGTCATTTGGGTTTGTTTTCACATGATTTTGCTGTTTTTGTCATTTCGAACAAAAAATGTTTCCGACTCCTCATGGGATTTCAGGTGACCTTTAACACCATTAAACCCTTGCTGTCCCCCGTTCCCCGGTGTGTCGCCATTTTTTTTTCCTCGACCGCAGGAAGGTTCCGGCGGCCGGCGGCTTCACAGGGAGAAGAAGTCCACCAAGGTTGAAGCCACCAAATCCATGGAGGCAGCGTCTTGGAAGATGTACCAATCACTGTCGTCCAAGGCCTTTTTCGTTTTAACAAAAAAAAGATAACCACTAAATGTGGCAAAACAACAATAAAAAGCTGAGAACAAGAATATGTGCATTGATATATATATATATATATACATAAACATGTGTATATTATGTAATCATATATATAATATATATATATAAAGACATATGTGTCTGTGTATATGTATATGTATATGTATATGTATATGTATATGTATATGTATATGTATATGCATATGTATATGTATATGTATATGTATATGTATATGTATATGTATATGTATATGTATATATAGCCGCTATAGCCAGCATGGACCCCAGATAGCAAAGATGTTTGTTGAAAGATTCAACAAACATGCAAGGAGCAATGGTGCCCCAGTATGACACGCCGCGCATTGGAAGTAAGAACCCCTATAGCTACCAATACTTCGTGCTGGTTGCTAAGGCTGCTGTACATTCATCAAGCTGGGGACTTGGGTTAAAAAGGTGGGAACCTGGACCAAGAGCTCATAGGGGTAGCTTCCAGTTTTCATGTGGATTTTTTGATGTATCCAAGGCCCTTCATCTTTAAGGCAGTCAGTGGGTTGGTCGAAATCGCGTAACAACTGTTAGGATCCAGTTTGGGGTGTTTGTTTCCAAAAAGGAAAATGTATTTTATATATACCTCATGTTCTGGCGGTGGTGATACTAAGTAAGACTTATGTGGCTTGCTAGTTTGGCAGCAACATTCCTTGAGGTACTAGTTGAATTTTCCCCGATGATTCCCAGCAGAAAAATGGGGCATTCAGAGACCCTAATCCCTAATCAATCCGGTCGGTTTTCTTGTGACACCACAGCTAACACTTCAACTTTAACATCCTTCTAGTTGGTCAAAAACACATTCACATTCAAATCTTCCTACAACTGCCCCCACAACCCCACCTGCCATTTTGCCACCCCCAACAACCCTCATCAAAACCACCGCTGAAAACCTCGGACCTGAATCTTCGACCTCTTGCGACAGGTCGAAATTTGAAGCCATGATGTCAAGCTCTCAGGCGACACCAAGGTCTTCATCTTGTCGTGACCTTCCTTTCGCGATGTGGGAGCTTTGCTGGGGTTGATGGCTTGGCCATTGACAGATTATCCAACAGAAAAAATTAAACATGTATTTTTTGAATATCTAGTGATACATATAAGTATACACATGGAACACCACGCTCAAAAGAAACAACCCTTTTTCGAAACACAATAGCATGCAGAAAGTTTGTGCCCGGAATTCTATAGATCCAATCTTTCCGATACGATGCCAGCACTACAAACACACTGGCAAAAGGAACAATTGGCAAAGTACGGACACGATACTCACTTGCCATGTCTAACAGCTAGTACCAGTGTCCATGAAAAAAACATGTCAGAAAACAAGCCAAACTGCACAATATCGCTTTCGAATTGGAACTCGGATAGGCTCAACCATCAACCGCCAAACCAACTAAACATTGACTAAAAAATGATTGATTGAGATTTGAAGGAAAACGTATCCCTGAAGACACGTATTGCAAATTGCTTAAATTTGCAAAAAAAAAAAGTCATGGCAGTACCGACAAAGTCTGACAACAAACTACTGGTAACCATGGTCTCTGACTTCCTTTTTAGAGTTTAGACCGTCCTTTCAACTGCGCTTCATTTTTGAATTCCCATTCTAACCACAACAACTCCCCCTCCAAAAAAAAAAATAACCGTCTCTCTCCTTGGTCCCATGAAAGACCAGCAATGGGCATTTCAATGGACCCAGCGATACATCGAAGCGATATTTTTCTTCCAACTTACAATCTGCCGTGATCACAGGCACAAACCTCGAGCGGTTGCTTTTTTCGGCATTTTTGTCTAGGGCCGATTTTCACCAGAAAAACCTACGGTTGGTTTTCCATGAATCACAAAAAAAAACTGAGGTCTTTTTCTATGGTACAAAACCAAAACCAGGAACTTTCTGATTTACCCACCAGGGTGTTTGTTGTACATTTTGACACATTGACTCAGGATGTTTGTCGTGACTCATTTTGAGAAGCGATTCCTTTCTCTTGTGCGGCAAGAAAATGGTCAAAGTGCTTTGGACATCGACCTGCTGAAACATTTGATTCGGACCTTTTCACTGGTGGTACCTTTGATGATCAACCCGACACCAAAAAAATGAGGGAAAAAAAAATGCCTCTGCCGAGGGCTCACCCCCCAGAAAAAAAAAACATCAAAAACTCTCTTCATCTCCCAGGTCAACAGCACCCAAGGAGCATTTTCTTCATACCTGGATCTTTTAAAATAAAGTCCGTGCCACCCTTGTCATGGAGCATTTGTTCAAACCTCAGCGAGCATGCTGATGCAACGGAAGTAACATACTGGAAGTATGTTAAGTGGAGTGGGTTGGCTTGCATATATCCCTTAAAGGGAGGAAGGTCTTCAAAGGGGTCCCATGAAAGACTGACTTCTTCCTCCAACCGTTCGTTGATTCGCTGGATGACCCAAACCACAAGTTGTTGGTTCAAAAGTCTCAATTTCCAATTCTCCGCAAAGCCACAAAATTGCGTTTAGAAAAAAAACATGCCAAAAAGTGGTGAAAAACAAAAAACAGCAAACACATCAACCACGGTGGGATTCTTTCGCCATTTTTGGGGTTGCCATTTAGATACACCCACGAAAAACTAACATGACAATGGAAAATTCATTCCAACCATTTGAAGATGTATATATTTCCCTATTGAAACTGAGAATTTTCCAGCTTGTCATATTAGTGGCCTCGGCCTCAGGGGTGGGTCATTTTTCTGTGCCAAAGGCACTTGGCTTCATTCAACTCTGCAAGGCCTAAAGTGTTTCTACCAGGCCAGGTGGGTCCTTCAGCTGACGCCACCACGATGCCCAGTGGTCCCAGATCCATACTCTGCAAACGCCTGGTGGGTTACGTGTCACGTGGGGCATGTCCCAGCTGACTTGAGGGCATCTTGACCCAAATATACTGGTGTTTTGGGGTGGTAAATACATCCCCCATTTCATGGCATTCCAGCCCTTGGAAACACCACCTCACTACAAAACAGAAATAAGTATATGATGAACAAATTGATGAACCTATGGAATCCGTCCATTTCCACTACAACAGACCCCTTTTTTTGGGGGGGTACGGTACGTCACTTGTCATCATCAACCTCCATCCCCCGGCACCCGGGACTCCCCCACCTTGCCACCTCCATGGCCAAAATGGCGCCAAAAGAAAAACCTCCGAGTCGAGGCATGGCGCCATCTCGAAAACTTCCCTGAAAATGGGGATTGTATACCCTCCAGGAAACTAACATATCAAAATCAGGGGGATATGTTAATTCCCTGGAGAGTATAACACCCTATAGGGATTTTTTCATACCTTATAAGGTCAAATCTTTATTGGAAAATGTTTTTTTTGAATTGTTATTACCAACCCCTGAAACTAACAGCGAGTTTGCACCTGAAAATGGAGTCCGTTGGGAGGCAGTCGTTTCCTTTTTGGGGTTGAAAGGCCTGTTTTCAGGGACGAACTGCTAGTTTCAGGGAGTGTACAGGGGAAAAAAACACGGGAAAAAAACGGTTACAGTACTGTAATTGGAGTTGGCAAAATGGTTTTGTTCTTTTCCATGGTTCAAAACGTCTCAGGAGTTGATGTGTTTCTCGGAAGTTGACTTGGATGTAATTCTTGTTGGGAAGTTGCCGTTCTCCAAAAGGTGTCTGAGGAACATAAGTGTAAGGAAAATTGAATGTCAATAACCAAGCAGTTCTCAAAGTCTCATCTTAAAAAAAAAAAAAACAGACAAAAGCAAATTGGCATGGAAAAAAACATCAAAGTTTAACAATTCAACCAAATACCTAATGCCAGATTCTTACAAACATCATTCAAAGGCACAACAAAGGTACACCCTCGTGAAAATTGACATTTTGAACCCATACTGTAAATGGAGGTTTCATGGAAGATCATCTTCCCTCCAACCCACCATCACCACCGGCCTAAGAACACAACAGGGAGCCCATCTTTCAGCGCTTCCTGTGGTGAAACCATTCTCCCCAAAAACTGGGGGGGCGAATTTCCGGTCAACGTCAATTCTCACGTTGTTGAATGGAACGTCAATTCTCCATGAAGGATGTATATATGTATAATTGTATTACATCACAATAAATGAACTAATGACAATAATATATTATTCGACAGGACACGTATCTGCCACAGTTAAGGTTTTCTAATGCTCGCGTATGTTTAATTGGTAGCCGCCTGATTGGTTGGTACCGTGATACATCAGCCCACCCCATAACCAGACTGAAACAAGAGAATGCCTTCCCTCCATGTCCAAAACCTCCGGCCTGCAAAGCAGCTGCAATATCTTTCACGTAGGCGTCACAGTCCTGACCAACTGGCGCAAGAGATGCACGAAAGAAACGACCCATAGTCATACTGAGTCATGAGACTCAGAACTGGTGTGATCTGAGAGAAAAGTCACACCAAATTGGGTTGAACCACGAGAGGTACACAAACTGCTGTGATTCTGGGATCTTAACAGAACTGGGATGAAAGTCTCCACCGCACCATGAATTTGAACCCAATGACATCCTCGAGTTCTCTCAGTTTTTACCAGAAATCATTCCCCTGATTTGTGAAGAAACACAGCAATCATGAAAATAACAAATTGGTTTAATATGATTTTCCTGCTTTCTCATGTGTATCAACTCATATATGTATATGTATATATATATATGTGCGTGTGTATCAATATATAAGTATCTATGTGTATATCTATATATTCATATTTTTTTAGATATCATAAATACATAAACAGAAGCTATTGCTCCTTCTGCCAGTGTCCTTAGGTCTGATGTTTGGAATTTCCAATTCCCCGAGCACCTCGTAGAGGGGATCTTTCATCCTGGTGCCACGGCCAGGATAATTCACCTCGCGCACCAAAAGATTAAAAAAAAACACCATTCCAATGCACATTCCTTGAACAACATGATGATTACAGTTGATGATGAATGATGATAGTTGATGATGATGATGATGATGATGATGATGATGATCATGATCATGATGATCATGATCATGATGATCATGATGATCATGATGATCCTAGATAATAGATGATAGATGATGATAGATGATAGCAACAATGCTTAAAATGCTGATGAATGATGATTTAAAAAACACAAAAAAAACGCAATCATGTGGTTTGCTGATGCAATTTCCAACATCAATCCACAACTCCATTGGCCAGAACCCTTCCCCCAACCTTCCACCTGCAGAATAAGGGAGGGTGTCAAACTCGTCATATTTCTGTGGAGGTCCAAAAAATGCATCAACCAAACATTTATCTTCGAAACCAAATTCTCAGGTATCAAAGGTCAAGGATCATTTTTGGAAGAGTTTCACCCAAAATCACACCGCCAAAAATCCACAAAAACCAACCATCAATTTCGAGGTTGGAAACAAAAACTTCCCAAAAAAAAACAGGGCCACGAGTTGGATATGGAAAAAAAACAACTCAGGGCACCTCCAACTGTTCCCAATCTTTCAAGATCTCCGACCACCTAAAAAAGACATGTGGGGAAAGGTCGATTTTGGGTGAAGTCATAGGTGTTGAAAGAAGTCACCAAGCCACTCACACAAAAAAGTTCAAGTGATGTTTGTTGGGCATCACCCCCCAAAAAGAAAAAACAACCAACCTGAACCAACAAAAAAACTCGATTTTTTTTTGTGAGTCTCCCTAAAAGTTTAATGGCGCTTCAGGCGTGCCATGGTTGGATACAAAGTCACCTTGCAAACCCCATCCAGATGGATCGGCGGAAGTTTCGTAGAAAATCCAAGGGAGGTTTGTAGAAAACACACAAACATCCAGCAGCCAATTGCAAATCTTCAACCATCTTCAACCTATCAAACTCTTGAATTTTTTTCTCTACGATTTCCCTATAGTTCCAACTCGACCGACCACAATTTGCTTAGGAATTTATGTTTTTTTTTACAATCAAAACAATTAGATCAAATTATAATACTGCCCCACAAATGGACTCAACATCATCCACATCTGAAAAAAAACTTTAAAACAAACACAAAAACAATGTTTCCTCTGGTTTTCAAGTTCATCCCCTCCAACCCCCCCACCCTTAAGATCACGCCACTTCCCCGGTGCACGTTGAAAGTTATGCGCTGAACCCTGACCACCACGGTTGCCCGTCCAGGAGAAGATCACCAAACGCCTTAGGTGGGTGACAACAGAATGCCGCGAAGGTACACGTTTTTAAAGGTATGGCTGCAACCTGATTTGACGTGATGGATGAAAAGGGATTGAACTTTCACCTAGATGTGTGGTGAAATATTGAATCCAAAACTACTGTTCTTGAAATGTAAGTTACAATGATTTGCACTTTTCCCTCATCTACCAATATCTAAATATGATCAGTTTTGTGCATCCCGAAATGTTTTTTCAGCGACAAATTGGAAGGCGGAAAAAAATGGCATTCCCCCATGGGACTCTATCATTGTACTTGAATTGGATGCCTCAAAGAAGAGGACTCCCAGTATAGTGGTTACAAGGTTGAGGAAGCAGCCTCCTCCTCAGTTTGCCATTTTTTCCATCCCTCCGATGTCAAATTGCTTGACACATCTTGGTGGTTCGTCATCTCCAAGTTGAAACTCCAAGCGACGCTTTGACATCAGGATTGGCTTTACCTGCTGCTGTGGAAGTTGTTTTAATAGGAAGTTCTTCGAAAAAACAGAGAAATGTCGTGCTTACACTCCAGGGAAGAAGCATATATCCCAGCTGTGGAATTGGAAAATCATCTTCTGAACCCAATGTTAGAGTTGATGTTTACATTTCAGGAAGGGAGCTTTCAACAAACAAGCTAAGCTCCATCAAAAGCAACCCAGCAGGGAGGGTTGCTCAACGAGTGAGAATTGGCAATGTCAGAGAGGTACGGTCTTTTTTCTGTTGGCCAATCAACTTTATAACTTGAACACGAATCTTGGTAAACACCAAGATATCAAGATATACGTATGAATCCACGAGATACTTTCCACATACAACACAAAAGTGCATACAAAAAAGAATCGCGGCACATTTTGAGAAAAAAAAAGCAGAAAAATCGGAAAAAACTTTGAAGGTCACCACCACTTTTCGTCGCATTCGCATGTTTTGGTCCCCTTTTTGTATCATCCCATTGCATGATTCTTTACTTCGTTAAGGGTGTACATGACCACCTCTTGCAAAAATGCCAAGGCACCCAATTTCTTGAGCCACGGCGTAGTGCCTGTGGCTCGTGTGCCCTGGCAGCGCATAGGGCTTCAAAAATCCAAAGCACCCCTTGAGATATGAATGAAGCCCAATGGCAAAAAAAATGTCAAAAAAGTCTGAGATTTAGAATTCAACACTGGTTTTCAGATGCAAAAAAGGCTATTTCCACAAAGTCTTGTAACCTATAAAAATCACATTGAATGGAAACATAAAAAGTGCTCGATCTATCTATCGATCTAATATATCTGATTAGTCTATCTTTCTATCTTTCTATCTATCTATCTATCTATCTATCTGATTCTATCCGTCTATCTCTCTATCTGGGTTTCTTGGATCTGGGGATGTCAAGTTAGGAGTTAATGATCACCAACCAGCAACATGTGCCTTGAAAAAAAAAACACGCTTTTTCACACTGTTGAATAATTGATGTGAGGTGGTTTAAAACCATGTCAGTATCCAAAAATCTTCTCATGTTGAGCTTATATTTCATATACATATATATATATATATATGATTCCTTTAATAGGATTTCACCAGGAACCCCGGGATTTCATCCTTTTGGATAGGTAAACTTTGCCTGCACGGGATTTTTGGTAGCGAGAGCAGCTGCACCCAATCCAAAAGAGGCATTGCATTTGTTGCAGGGGTGTAGGGATGAAATGCTTAGACGATATATGTGTATAGTTTCACCCGTTCTTTCCCGGAATTTATGATTCAATGAGATAAGAGAAGATAAGATAGGATAGATATAGGATAAATATAGGATAGATATAGGATAAATATATATGTAGGTAGATAGATAGCTATATCGATAGATCCCTTGCCTTGGCCATGGTGGGATAGCCATCCTCCAACTGCTCAAAATCTGGCAAGACTACCTGTCATGCTCATCATTTTTGGTAGCTGAGAATGGAGAAAAAAAACATGGATAGTCTTGTGGGATGTCAGGTACATCAGATATATTGCTCAAGATATAAGCTTACCATAGTTTAATTTCATTTCCCATCGTTTACCTCGTTTTGGTTGAATCTCCCAGCCAAGAGTATCGAGTTCACGAGTCCAAAAAACTCTCAAAAATTCAGATTTACAGTACCTGTGAATTGTCTATTCTAGGCACCCGTTTTTGTGACCTCTTCATCCGAAAAGGACTTCACTTCGAAACAGCTGAAACGCTACTTTTTTGCTGCTCCAGGAATGCAAGAGCACGGTGGCTTGCAATGGATGCAAACTCTCTACTTGAAATGATGGACAAGTGGTTCGCACATTCTCGTCCGTCGTTGACACAAATCCTCAGTCGCGCCATTGGAAAAAGCTCATCTTCAGTTCCGAAAAAAAAAACACCAGTCACACTCAAACAGACTAAAACAACGAAAGACCCTGACCAAACAAAACTTTTTTTAAAAAAAATAGTCGTTTAAAAAAAGTCATCAAGCTTCGTAGAGGCCCGAATATCCAAGTGTTGTGCATTTTCCGTCCATGCTTTCCAATAGGGTTCTAACTCCAACTCTTTACACTGTTCTTCGCTTGGTCCATCGTAATGATGAAGCCACTCTTCCGCACGAAGAGCGCTGATATGCCAAAGTTTGGACCAAAAATAGGGCTCGGCCAAACGCATAAAATCCACCGCTTCATAGCCCGGCACCTCCAAAATTGTTGGAAACTTGGGGGTCATTGAAAAGGTGAAGAAAGGTGCTACCTCCTAAATTTGGGAAAAGGTAAACATGCCTGGATATCATCTTATATCATCTTATTATGATATGTAAATACTGTGTATATAATGTTGATGGTATATCTTACAGGAGTTTTCGAGGATAGTAAACCACGAGAAGTTCTAGTAGCACACTTTGACCTGTCCAATGACTTGTGGCGAGGGGACAGGACTGGGAAAACTGGTCACCCAATTGCTGGCAGCCTTTTACAAAATGCGGTCGTCCTGGCACATATGCCCCTGATCCTCCCAACCTTAATCATTCGTCTGTCCAAAATTCAAAAGCATTGAAACCACTGGAAAACTCTACGAAGATTCTGGTTGACTAACCAAGCAACCATGACTCAGATACACCCAAAAACGTGCCAGTCATGTTTGGCAATGAACTTCACTCCCGGCATGTTTCTAGCTGCAAAAATTCATCGTTGGAAGTTCACATGAAATTACTCTCTTCAAATTCGCGGCCTCTAAATGCAGTGTAACCAAAAGATACACCTTTCAATGAAATCCAGCTGCTATGCTGGAAGATTTCAACCAGAACGCTAAGTTTGAGGCTATCTCCGACAACGCATCACCAAACTCACTTCTTATCACGTTTATCCAAATCAGATGTAACAGTGTCTTCCTGCAGCATTCTGACCCGGTCAAAAAGTAGTGGGTCCTTTTCGAAATCTTACAAGCAGTCACCCCAGCCCCAGAGAAAAAGATTGTCAAAGTCAGCAGTGATTCACAGTTTCTTGCATAAAGACCATAAGACATTAAGACATCCAAAAGACTGCACCTTTGACACCTCCCCCAACGCGCTTTTAAGCGCCTGCGCTTCTGGCAAGGGTTCGTTGGAGATGAGCCAGCCACGTTTCAGCGCATCCCCAAAGACACTCACAACCAGCCGTACCAGGCCAATCAGCAAACTGAAGAAGGGACCTCTTTGCCGTCCAAGGGAACATGTTAAAAAACGTGTAATAAAATTTCATTGGATGGTCAACCCTAGAGTGTTTTCCATGGAAACTAGTGCAAAATGGGGAAAAAAAACATGCTGTAATGTCTGGGGCCCAATGCTGGATCTCATAGCTGGTGGTTGAGAAAATTCAATTCCAAAACATCCCAGTCAAATATATTCCCAACAAAGAATGTGTGAAATTCAACAAATATCACCACCTATCATCACTTTCATCACAGGATACCAGAGACCAGGACCTGCCTTATCGAACCCCGGGACTTTGTTTCCATGGAATCTTTCAGAGAAACGAGAAAACGCTGACATTTTTGGGAAAGTCCAAAATAGGGATGGAAGTGGATTTTGGAAACCTTCTGAAAGGATGAGTCTACTCGCATTTCTCTGTGGTGGCTTTGTCTGATTCGTGACTCTCCCAAGAAATTCTGGGTGAAATCAACTAGAAACATGCGAGATATCTAATCCAATATTGGCAGTAAAACCCCTCAGCCATTACAAGTTGGATCTTCAATGTTCAAAACTAACAGGAAATCTTAATCACTTATGTCACCAGTTTGCCCTAAGAGTGTTGGAAGGATAGTACCGGGATGGGGATTCTTTCAGGTTTTCAATTTCACTAGGTTCCTTGTTGAACCACCGGCTTCCCTACGGGTTTTCCCAAACATATCCGACCCCTTCCAGCACGACGACCAAGACACACACCCCAAAGCGTATCACTCCAAAGGCGATCTCCATAGTATCACAAACATCACAGCCTGGCAGATGGTTGGATCGATTATGCCCAGTGCCTAGCAACCCGCAAAAAGCCATATCTTTGTGATGCTTCCAAAACATTTTCTTTCAAAAAAACAACGAAACAAAGGGATGTGTGAACTGCCTCTATGATCTAATATCTAGTTGTCGTTTTTTTGGGGTGGCTTGGTTCCTACCAAAAAGTTATCAGGTTTTTGTCTCCCAAAAAAACATCTTCCCCCGGAGTAGCCAGGATCTCCTGCTGAAAAATTCCACACCGGTGACGGTTTCCGTCCTGTTTGTCCACACCAGGAGCCGTCAAAGCCCAGAACCAACAGATTTTCGTAGCTCTTCCCAAAATCCGCTTTGAAGCGACACGCTGTCAAATGCCCACGTGAGTGGCCACCCACTACCACCTGGAGATTTGTGTCTTACAAACCAAAAAAGATGGAAAAAACGCACACAAAAAACAGATCCATCAGGTTATGAGATTTTGGGGGGGACCAGCATTAGAATGGAAAATGTGAAATCATGAAATTTAGGAAATATTTTTTGATCATGTTCATCATCCTCTACATTCTCCACCCGTCTGCGAGGCATCAATTCTACAGGGGTCTGGAACCGAACAAGTCTCTTGAAATCCCAACAAAAAATCACAGAAAAAACATTGCTACAATATGATTAGATGTTTGTTAGATATGTTCCTATTATGTATGTTTGGTAACTTCAACATAATATAAACATATCTAAAATACCTTTTGGAACAACACCCAATTCCCCAAAAAGGTCATTTTACCTGCAAGCTCTGCTTTCCATTCAAGTTCTTGAGTTCCGTTTTGAGCACCGCATGCATGGCCAAGGCATCGTTGCGAAAGTTCGGAACCATACTGCCGCCTTAGGATGGTGCCAAATGCCAAAACAAGCCAAATCCACCCACCACCATCAAGTAGAATCGAATTCTTATCAACTCTAAAAGAATCAAAGTCTATCAGTGTAGACAAGGGTGAAGCCAAAATAACGGAAAAAAAAATCCTGCTGGGAGGTTTTGAGTGGTTCAGTGGTTTACAACTGGTCCGGCCTGCCATTGGAGCCATCAAAACTTAACAAATGAACACTGTTTAGGAAAGAACTTTCAACGGTTTTCCCCATGCCGCATGCCGTTGTAGAATCAAGAAAAATAGCACAAACTCATGTACAAACCTTCTAGAAAACGCTAATATTTTATGGAGTCAACACAAAGCAAACTATGGGCAACGTCACTGACCCTGGGGTCACTACGGAATCGATCTTATCGTGGGAAATCTTCTAGGGAAAAAGATGCGTGTACTGTACATATATAATATATAAAATTCATACTAATTTGAAAAATGAATGTATCACGTATTGCCAACCGCTTCTATTCTATGTCTATATATATATATATAGTGCAGTGTCTGGAGAATGGTGCTCTCCTGTTGGCACCCATCCTGAGAAAACTCTGAGGGGGGATGCGATCAAAACATCCAAGAAATTTTCCCATTCCGATCTTTAACTAACCGGGGTGGGTTCGCCACTTCCATCTTCCATGTTCGTTGGAAAAAATGGTTGGGGACGTTTAAGCCAGGTACCCAGGTGATTTGTCAAAAAATGACCCCCTGAGCATATAGGTCAAATCTCCTAAATGTCCCCATTACCTCTCGAAAAAAAAAAAACATCAGCCTTGGAAACCACCGAGACTTCCATCAAAAATTCAACCCGGCCAACCCCCCCAAAAAAAATACAACTACCCCCAAAAAACCCCACCATTCTCCCAGCCGAGGCGCTTAGACCCGAGCCTAAAGGATCATAGATGCACGCACGTGTCCCATGAGATAGAAATTCTTGTACCAAGAGTAGGGTACCCGAAGAGGCCATAAACCTCATCGGGTTGGTGAAAGCTATGAATTTGCCATCAGGGGTGCTTTTCCCCCCGGGCCCCAGGATGGGATTTCGCCACAAATTAAGGGTTTAGTAGTTTGGATTCCCGACTAGAAATGCAATAAACCTGGTGGGGGGTAGTTCCAAGGAAGGAAAAAGTTGTCTTCGTAGGTTTTCTTGTGGTGTTGTGGAAACTGCAAAACAAAAAAAAACATTACATGCAGTGATGACTTCAATTGATTTCAGGCAGAAGGTGAGGAAAGACATCATCCCCAACGAACGTTGATACTTACCTTCTGAACCAAAAATGGAAGAAACGCATCCAAAAATGCAAGCAATATAAACCTCAGACTTCCTACAGTTGCGGCCAGGCCTTTTGAGGTCTAACCCCCCCCGCAACTGATGGTGTAACCACTTGCCTTTTTGGAAAGACAAACCACAACACTTCTTTGCAAAGAGGGTTGAAAGGCCTCAAAGAGCAAAAGTGTTTGATACAGAAATTGGGCTGGAAATTGGAGAAATTTTCGGAAATCCTCCCTTTTAATGGGGTAACTTTCCTTGGTTTCCCTCAAACCCCAGCCGTTGCCCTCCAAGGAAACCCAGGCTCTAAGACGACAATGGAGGAATTCGCTTCGCCTAAACCTCAAAAAGTCGGTTTTTTCGAACCAAAACAACGAGGAGGACTTTTCAGCCAAACATCTCGGGAGTTTTTCAGCCAAAGTTGGAAATTGTTTCATAGTTGTTTTTTTTTGAAAAAACTTTTAAAATATAAAATAAGAAACGTGGAATGTGGATGATCCCAAAAGGTTTCAAAGCTATCCGCGGTACATTTCAGTTGATACAAGCTGTTGTGACGTTTAATTGTAGCCCACACGTATGCTTGATGCTTGATCGCCCCACCAACCATTTGCATCCTTGCGGGGTCTTTGGACTTTGAAGAATGTCTTTTGTCTGGTCAACATGATTGTATATTCATACCAGACAGTCTCAGCAAAAAAAAATCCTGACACTTTTCTGTCCCCTTACAAACCACCATTTTTGGTGATGATGTCAACTAAACATCACTATAAATTGCTATGATCGACTCCCCCAAAAGGGTCATGCAAAAAATAAAGCACCAAAACCTTCGCCCAGAAACACCAGTACGCCACAGAAGGCTCACCGTTCGTGCCCTCCGTCCAGCTTGGACGTGGAATCGACACGGCATAGACAAAGCATCCAATGATATGCGAGATGAGGGAAATGCTGAGGAGAACTGCTGAACAAACACCACCTGCTGCACAAATTTTGGAGATCTTCCTGCTACGCCATCTCACACAACAACATCCTTGTGGCGGATGTCGCCGTGTGCTGGTGTTTTCGGTGGCGTTCACGGAGTTCACGTCTTCTGTCTCAGAATCACTATGCAGATGTTGTTTCTCTGAGACGATCAGGCCTTGACAACTGTCACAGGCCTTCAAACGTAGCCTCAAATCTGTCAAAACAAAAAAAAACATTGCGGTTGACAAGTGGGATGGTTTTATCAACCAAGGTGGGATTGGTTGAATATCATCGCTATTCAGGTGAGATGATTTTTTAAAAACACCTATGATGCATGAAAGATATTTACCATATCAGCTCCGAGTTTCGGATTCTTATCCATTGGGTCCATCTGACAGTCTCAGCAGGACGTTTACCGAATCATATCGCAGCAAAAAGCACAGAAAAAAAATGGATAAAACATGATAAAACTAGACATACGAGTACAATATGCAAATCAATGATCCACCGTCATTGACCAACAGATTTAATGCCATCTTGGGAACTGGAGCAGCACGATACACACAAAGATCACAGAGAAAATGAGGTCAGCACCTCCCGGAGATTTGCGACTCCCCCAAAAAAAGACCTCTACCCTCCAGGGAACGATCACATATCCCCCCAAAAAATGGCATTTTGGAGATGATGATTTTCCCAACTTCCCGTTTGGTGGGATATGTTAATTCCCTGGAGGGTATCTTGCTGGATGTCTTTTTTTTTTACAAAAAAAAAGGGTTGGCGCCTCTTCTTCGAGATTTTCACATTGACATTTTCTCCCAACAGACAAAAAATGGACAAGTTCACTTTTGACTCCTTTTAAAGGGTGAATTCTGATGGTCATCATGAAAGGTCATTGGTGTAATCATGATGTGAATCTTGGGTAAACAGTGAATTTTGACGATCTTTCACCAGGCTATAAATTCCTGATTGATTTTTGTTTCAAAATAAAATCGCATCGGGGTCATTCCAGGGAAACACAAGACCAAGCACTTGATTTCTTTCTTGCTCCATTGTGGAAGAAGTGGGGGTGCAACAATAAACTCTCAGTGTTTTTTTCGACCCAGGAACTCAAATCTCCATTGGCCATATGCCTGGCGAAGAGCACCAGGTACACCAAGCAAGTGCCTATAGCCAAGACGACCAACAGAAGTCTGAAGCAGCGCCAGTGCCTAGCGGGCAGTGGTCCTATAAGACCACCTTCCTAGACCAGGAAGGTCAATTTTTCACCCCAGCTCACTCCCTGCAAAACAAACATACCGTCGATGCTTCAGAAATCCGGGATCAACTCACCAGTTGAGGGTTGAGGTGGTTGATAGTTGCAAATCCTCATCATTTACAAGGGTTTTGGCAGAAATCCCAGGTGGTTTTCTCGCCTGACTTTTTTCCAGGTAGCACCTAAAGAAAAAAAAACGTACATTTTCAGCTTCCAGCTGTTTGTTGAGGAAAAAAAATCGTCCACAAACATTTAAGATAAACCCAAGTTGAACGACCTTAGTGAAAAACGGCTCCAAAACAAACCCTGGAGGATTTTTTGAGTTGCGTTCCAACTTGAGGATTTCAAAAAGTTGTTGGTTTTTGACATATATCAAAAACTGAGATCTGAAGGGAACCTCATTAAGGATCCTTTCCAACTCCTACCCGGGTCAACCTGGGGAACATATTCACAAAGTTTGTTGGAAAAAAAAAGAAGATTGCAACAGATTTATATAAATATCAACAAAAGCAAACCATCCTGCCCTTTCTTATAGCCACACTTTGGAAAAAAATCTTGGACAAATCCTTTCATTTGTTTTTTTTGGGAAGGGATTTAAAAAAAGCACCTGGAAGACTTCCAGGATTCAAAAAAAACCTCCCCAAATTTCTCCCATGTCAGCTGTGGCCTGGCTCGTGGCTGACCAAAGAACCTTCAAAAACTGCGGAGCTGCGTAAAAAATTGGTACCAAAAAGGGCATTTGGCTTGCCACTTTTGGGACCCCAAAATCATCCAAAATTCGGAAAAAAAGAATGTGTTTGTCAGCAATCCCTCAGAGACTTTTGAGATTTGGTGCATTGCTTCCTCCAAGTTCACCATGCAAATCTGACGTTCCCTTTCTCCAAACAAAAATTCATAGGCGCCTTGATGGAAGCCCTCATATCACACACACTCTCCCAGGCGCCGATGCTTCAACCAAGATACAGAGTCTCACCCAAACACAGGAGCACCCTTGGTTTGGGTGCTAAGTCATTAGCTTGAAGGTCAAATGTTTGGATGTTTTTGGTCTGGGATAGCTCATCCAGATTTGAAGCCATTGTCTGATCATACTAAAGAGGACCCAAAGTTTTGACACTTCCGGGAGATCCAAAGAGCTCCAGCTGTGGGAAATACATCCATCCATCATCCGCAGGTCACATTTTTTCCAGGCCAAGAATCCAAGAAACACTGCTCTCCAGTGCCCACAATATGCCAAGACATAACAGAAAAAACAGGATCCAAACCTGGCAGGTTTTTTCAACAAAACAGGTCGGACTGGAAGGTCCCTGTTTCACTTCCAGCCTTCTTTCATTTTTTGACGCTTACCCACCAGTGAAATAGAGTAGTTACTGTATAATTTGAAACATCCTATCAAAGTGAGATTTTGTTGCAGGTTGCCATGAACTCGACCCCAAGTACCTATCGGAAGGAAGGCAACTATGAGAACCTTCGGCCAGGGGAAAGCGTGATAGATTTTTCGAGTGCGTAAACATAGAGCACAAAGAACGAAGATCATTCTCATCATCAGCACCCTTCACCTTCGAACCCCTCGCAGGTTCGTCCCCTTCCCCCCCGGCGCACGCGTTGATCCGTCAGCAAGCACGGCTGCTGTGCACGCCACGTTCTCCAGCGCCCAGCGTAACGAGAACCGTCGTGGACGACGTCCCGATCGGAGCTGCCCAACGTGCAAGGCTTCGGTGATGCCATGACGCGGCCAACATGCTATCGATCGAAAGGGTCAGGAAGTCGCTATGGTACTAGCAAAGCTTATCTTGCAAAATAGGAGCCTAAGACTTCACATATAAAAATAACAAGAAAAATAGCACGGGCTTTGGGGGGTCCTGAATTAGGAGATGCCTAAGGTGCTGTTCTACAAAGAAATCAAAAGGATGAAGTGTTGGTCACTAGCTTTTGAGCACACTCAAGTAAGCCAAGCATTTCCTAGAAGTATGATTCTGGAGGATACCTTTTTTGTTGGATATTTCGAACTAATTTGCTTTGAGATTTCCCTGCATATGGCATATATATGTATATCTAACATACACAATATACACACAGTGTTTACACTTGCCTTTTTTTCTACCACACTTTTCTCTCATGATTTCTTCAGAATACCATTGCTATGCTTGAGCCGAGAAACATGGCCACCGGATCCAACAACACGAATCTGATTCTGAAAGGCTACGATGATGCACCAGGATTTTTTCATATCAATAAATTTAGATATTTGAATCCCCCAAGAAAAAAATGAAGAAGGTCTGAGTCTTGACATCTTTTAGATGTTTGAATCCCAAAAAATCAAATGAAGAAGGCATCTTGACAATGACATTTTTGGGCTCACGTTTACCGCCATTAACCCCCGTTCCCTTTTGGAAGTTACAGAAAGTGTTGCTTTGCTGCTTCCCAAAACCGGAAAAATTCACCCCGGAAATCCCATCCCATCAACCTCCGGAAGAGCTTCCGCTTTTTGGGGCTTCAAAAGTTCCTTGCCACTGATCTTCACACTCACCTAGATGTTTTCTTCGGAAAAAATCCACGGAATCGATCGCCAAGGCATCTTTTCTTTTTTGAAAAAAGGCTGCCA
The DNA here is from genome assembly GCA_000507305.1 of Breviolum minutum Mf 1.05b.01. Lineage (NCBI taxonomy): Eukaryota > Dinophyceae > Suessiales > Symbiodiniaceae > Breviolum > Breviolum minutum. The sequence continues at coordinate 76,248 of DF240253.1, forward strand.
GCTGCCAGTTGTAAACCAATTTGTTTTGATTCCTAGATGTTTCCTGAATTTGATGCGCCCATTCCCCAAGGAATCAGACTCCGACGAACTTCGACTTCTTCGGGATTTTTCCGAGGGAAAAACGACGATTTTTGCAACATGCCTCCAAAATACCTCGAATTTAAGGGTTTCCAAACTAGCCACCTCTACTGAGGTATATGCCAACACGACAGAACCTGGTAATACAAAAACTGTATTAAAAAAATGAGTTCCAGGTGCCATATGTAGTTTTTCATCATCTTCATTTTTGGTTTTCAATACCTGTACCTGATAAAGGCATCAGAAAAATATAATATGAAAACATCTCATGTTTCAACATGTTCATTGTTTATTTCATCATTTTCCTTTGCTTCTGAAAAAACCACTAAGTCACTCACTTGCGACTTCCTCCGATGAAAAAACATGGATTCTTTCAAGACCAAGGCACCCAGCCAGTACTTGGCCCAGTACCTGTGATGAGTTCATAGCCTGAGTGTACTCGTCGTTGAACCATGGAGATTTTCGTGGAATGTTCCCTATAGGGATTTTTTCACATCTTAACAACAACTTGAGGCTGGCGCCCTAAGAAACTGAAGGATGGATGAAGCTTGGGGATGAAAAAACAACCCCATCCCACGAAGCCAAAAATTTGTGAAGATGGAAAGGATGGCTTTTTTTTCACTTCAGTTTTGGTTATGTATGGTTTGTCAATGGAAAAATGCCCCCCAATACATTTTTGCTTCAAATTCTGATTGGCATTGCTGACTGCTGCAGATGCAAAGACGATGCAAAAATGGTAAGAAATGACTCGACCGTTCAAATTTCCAGTGGCTTCTACGCCGAACGGTTAGATGGCTGGAACTCAACCCACTAAGTCACTCTTACAGCAGACACTGACCGTGGCTGACTTGATGGCAGTTTCTATCAATTTGTTGGTACTTAGAATGGAATGTGAAATCCCTTCATATTCAACACATCAAACCCTTTGAATTGGGGATATCAGATAATTTTCCAGAAACTCTTCCCACATTTCCAGCAGTTCGAACCGCGCACATCCAAGCCACGTAGGCGGTCACCCACCAGTTGCAGTTCTTTCACCGTGGCGCCAGTGGACAACCGCTCATCACAGGCCTTCAATTCAAGCACAGCTCCACCATCAGTTATAAAGATAGGATAGGATAGGATAGGATAGGATGCCAAAGGGTGCCAAATGGTTCCTAGAGGGTGTCAATTTACCATCCCTTAGGGTTTAAAAAAGGCACCCTTTGGAAGGTGCTGGATATACATGATTTAAACATATATATATCAAGAATATAGAGGTAACCTTCATAGATGCATCATTTAAACCTTTTCCTAGCAACCCCCCAATTTCACACCTGAGATTTCCCACCACTGGACCCACCAGCCGTCCTTGGAAGAGAGTCCTTGACCTTCACGCACCAAAATACCACCCTTGTCAGCACCACCTGTCACCTGGTGGGTTTTTGGGTACACCAAAAAAAACACCCAAGCGCTGGAAATTTGGAAAATCCATGGAAAAGTCACCTGTTACACTGTTTCTGTTTTCGGGTTGTTTTTGCGTTTTTTTGAGGACCTGAAAATATAGGTTCATTTTTTTTACATGTCATATACATCTCCCCTTTCACTGAGTTTGGATGATTCGAATCTCTAAGAATCATCCAGAGGACCTATCCTTTATCATGAAGAATTCATAGGAAGAGAATATGTCCAAAACTGCAAGGCCAATTTCGAAGCATCGTTGGTTGGGGAAGATGGGGTTCCTTCTCCTTAGTGGGATGTTGAATTGCACGGCTGTTGATGGATGAAATCCGGCTAACCAGTTGACATGGTCAATATCCCATGATTTGCAAGGTTCTAAATATATCCCGCGTAGTGCAGGATTTCTTCCATCAACAGTATCATTTATTCATTTACAAATTACCGCTGCTTATCAATTCTTTTTGGGTTCTTGAAATCATTGCTGCGAAAAAAGAAAAACATGTTCTGTTGATGTTGATTCATTGGGGGTTTTCGGAACCAACAGTAAATCCAACTTGTCCTAGGAGCTCAGGTTGTCTTCCAAACCACTGCCTGCAACTAGTGCACAATTGCACCACCATCAAGACTAGCATTTTACTGCCACAATGACACTTTGGGTAACTTTTTTTTGTTTCTCCGCAGACAAAAAAGACACACAATAGCTGTCAGAGATCCATAGTTCTCAACACTTCTCTTCTTGCGCCTCCCACATACTCGCGTTGGACTGTGGGTCCAGGAACGATCCAGGCGCTGCAATGGATAAGGTATCAAAAGTTAGGGCTGCACGGCTGAAAAAATCATCCGATGCTTGTTGAGTTGACTGTTTTCCCCGAGCCATGGATCAATTTTTCTTCGTGGTGTAAATCAAGGCTGGTGTGTTTGAGTTTCTGGAATGGTTGATTGAGTTGATTACCTGCTTACTTCCCGAATCATCCTGGTTATTGTCAGGGTTTTTGTTAAGCAACTGTCTTCTATGGCCAAGTGCCACCACAATTCCAATTTTGGGTTGATCCTCTTCAACGGATTTTGGTCAGTTTCATGGTGAATAAAGACGAAACAAAATATTTCGGACCAAAACTTGATATTTCAGCACTAAATGGATGATCCCAGTGACTCTTTTCTCTATCACCCTCATGGCAGCATGACCTCTTCCAAGCTAGATCCAAAGAGGCCACCATGGGGGCAAGGCAAGTCGCGAAGTCGTTGGATCAAGTGATTTGGAGACCCAACATGGCCCAAAACAAAAGAATCTGTTCTTTATATTCTAGTTGATGGTTTCAACCAACCCCTCCTGAAAAAATATGTGTCAAATTGGGTTCATCTTCCCCCAATTTGAGGGATGAAAATCAACAAAAAAAAATGAAACCACACCATCTAGTATTGTAACGCCTGAGAGGCCTGAATTCCTTGCACAGAAAAAAAAATAGATTAATTATATAATAGAAACCGCTATTGGAAACCGTGTATTTTAAAGTACCAGAAACCTGGGCAACCTGAAGGTATTAAACCACCTCTACCTATCAACTTCAATGAAGATTTGGGCCAGGGTTTTCACAAAAAAATTGTTGGTCTTATCACATTTTTCCAATGGAAAAAATGATTTCACCCATAAAATACCCAAGTAATATATACATATATATAATTAATATGGCTTCAATAGGGATTTCCCATAAGGGGGTATCGTTGTTGGTAGGGAATACATCCCTGCCTATCCCCTTTTCACTTTTTGGGCGACCCTAGGGCTTTACTTTTTGGGGTTTATTATCCACTGACAATGAGCGAAATCTACCAACGACATCTGCACCTTTTGCATGGCAAAAAAAGGCATGGCAAAAAACACGGTTTTCCCCGCCAAAATGGAAGCGGTTCGGCTTTGTCTAAATTCTCAGCAACTATACTATCACATTTGTAAAATTTTATATTACAATAAAACTCATATCTCTGATTTCAACTTATTTCACACATCTTTCAACCCACCAAGCGATTTCCACCCGGGCTCTGGGGTCATCCAGGCCGGGGTTTTCACCCGTTTTTTCGGAGCCATGGTGGTTTTCCAAAACCACGGATGCTTTTTTAGAGTCAGAAATGAAGGTTTAGGTTGGGATTCCCTACTAAAAATGGAATAATCCTGCTGGTGACCGGAATCCTGGGGGTAGTTCCAACTATTAACTTTGGTTGTTTAATTAAAATCAGGCTATGAAGAAAATGATATTCTAGATGATTCTACTTAATTTGTCAATTCATCTCTTGAAGAACTCAAAGCCTTAAGGGAAGGTTTGATTTCAAGGATGATAGCAACATCTCTTGGACTCTTTTAAAGATCACCGTTTTCAATTCGGAAAAATGATCAAAAATAATGCAGGTGTCTTTACTACCCCTTAAAGTAATAGAATGTAGTAGACCATATTCAGCTTTGAAAATCCTCCATGAACACAAAATCTATGACCTTTTGAAGATGAGGGGATTTCCATAGATGCCCGATATGGCGACTTGTCTTTTGTGCCAGGCGAAGCTGCGAGCCGAAATTTCCAACGGAACCCCGGTTTTGATCATGTTTCCCTTGCAAGCTTGAGAACTGGATGTTCATTTGTTTAAAGAAAAAAATCGGTATACTTGAACTGACTCTAAAAAAGTCCGTTGGAATCGTTCCCGTGATAAGGTCCTGATTCTGTCCAACAGCTTTTCAAAGGTCTGCTTCCAACAAGCAGCACTCCGTAGTTCTGGGCGAATTCTCGGGGACACTAACATTTCTGGTTGGAAAATTCTCTTTTGTGAGACATATTTCCACTTATCAAATTTCATATGAACATCGTTCATGAAGCCCTCAAGGGTCACACCATTTTGGCCGTTTAAAACTTTTCCACTGACAAATCTATGGGGCCCAACACCATCAGTGTGGCAACCACCCTTCTCGGTTAATTTTGCAACCAAAGTCATGTATCTGATCAACAATGACCCCCCAATTCTTGGATAACGACGTCGTTATACACCCCGTCCTGCGGACAATCCAATAAGGTGGCCACTCGTAGCATGCCCTGGATACATGGCACTCGGTGGGTTTGACCGATGGGACCGTGGGTCTGAAACGAAGAAGTCTGTTTCTTTCCACTTTACTTTGAGCATAACAACCTGGAAGATTTGAAAAGCTCTCCTTTCCACATTCATTGCAAAACTTCATGTTGGTATACACTGCTTGTGAGCCCACCCCCACGAAACTGCAAATACGAAAGGTTTTACTGTACTCTATCCAGAGCAGAGGATCCTTATGGATCAAAAAGGGAGCAGATTCTTTGACATTGTCGCTGGGGGTTCAGGGATACCAGAATAAAACTACACTGAACAACTTTTCAGTGAGAATTGGTATCAAAAAAAAACAGTGATTTTCAACCTTTGTTAATCAACCAATTTACCCCCCCGAAAACTAACATGTCAAAACTAACATGTCCCCTAAAAATCAATGGTTGGAAGATGAACTTTCCTATTGAAAGTTCGTCCCTTTTTAGGGGGACATTCGTTTTTTTTCAGGGATGTTTACATCGCAGTTTCACCATTAACAAACCAACGGGGGTTTTGGATCAACCCTTCCACTTCCATCCATCCAGGCCGACCTGTACCAATCGCTCCATCGATGCCATCTCCAAATCCAGGCCCAAGACAGACGCCTGTGGGACGGGGACTCGGACGTCGTTTTTGTTGGAAAAAATGCGACCAAGGCGCCTTTAACGAAAAACTTGCGTGGACCTGAAAGGGTGATACTGTTGGTGGTTCAGAAATCCGGGATCAACTCACCAGTTGATTGAGGTTGAGGTTGGTAGTTGAAATCCCCATCCATTTACAAGGTAAATGGCACCATCCAAACGGTGGGAAAATCTCGCCGGGATTTCTGAACCATCAACAGTACCGGGGCTTCATGTGCCCTCCAATGAAATATGTAATTTCCGTGCAAAAAAAAGTTGTAATACACCAGTGGCAGTAGAAAATTGTGATGAAATCCACCCAGAAAGGAAGTTTTGAATGTCAGGAGTAGACACCATCAGTGTGAAAATAGGTGGTGTCTAGCTACATCGTGTTTTTGCATTTTAGAGGAATGTTAATAGTTGCATCATCGGGAAAATAAACATCTGGCCAAATTATAGGATTTCACCAACCTAGATTTACCTGAAATAAGGGGTCCCATTTCCCTTCCAAGTTGCTATCTTTTGGGGTGAAATCGGTCGTGTGAGGTCGCTATAGTCTGACCAGATACACCCCCGGAGTTTAACATACTTCGTAGCCCCTGGAAAAATGATGGTTGGAAGATTACTTTCCTTTTGGGATAGCTTATTTTCAGGGGCTATGTCAAACTTTCAGGGAGTACATCCATGCTTCACAAAACCCGAAATCGGCCATCGACATTTAAACGTGACCTGTATCACTTTCGCCCAGGTCGTTGCATCCTCCAGTGCCTCACAGGCAAGCAAGCAATATCAGGTCGGGTGGTTGCAATGGGTCGCCCCCGACCAATTAATTCCATCCATTTTTTACTCTCACGAGTCTCACATTTTGTCTCGTGAAACGATGATGAAGAAAGACCGCTTTAAATCAAATCTTACTTTGGTCGAAGGTTGAAAAAATGAAAAACAGTTGAAACCATCTTAAAAGAGCGAGGCAAGGGAGAAGCTTGCCAATGCACACTAGCAGCTAGTTCCTTGGCGATACACTCCACCTAACCACCCAATCAACTTACCATCTAAATCAATTACTCAACTAGTTGGTGGTTGAACCAACCCATTTGAAAAATCTTCCTCCAAAATGGAAATCATCTTCCCCAAATTTCGGGGTGAAAATTTACAAAAAATATTTTTTGAAACCACCCAACCAGGTCAACCTACTCAACCAATCAAAAAAACCAATGGATACACCCCCGAAGTTTAACAGTTCGCCCCTGAAAAATGGTCGTTGGAAGACGATCCTTTCCTATTGGGTCCCAGGTAACTTTTCAGGGGCTTTTGCTGTTAAACTTCGGGGGGGTACTTGAAAACTTGAAACACAAAAAACATCCTCCAGGCCCACCAGGTGTGTCACCTTATAAGGCTCGACCGGCTCCATCGCCGCCAGAAAATGGGACCTCGGAGTGAGTTTCGAAACAAACAACGGCGTTGCACCTCCGAAACGCCGGGCTGGGTTGAAAGGTGTAGGTATGAATGAGTACATATATATATAGTCTATATATATACCCATAGGATCCATGTATGGTATATTTACCTACATTTACCATAAAAATCAGCCAAATGTAGGCAAATATACCAGTCCCATGGATCCTTAGGGATATATATAGACTATAGAGATATACAGAGTAATTGTATCAAAAGATGTATCAAAAGAGATGTATATTAAAAAGAAAGAGATGTATCATATATATATATATATATATATATCTACCAGAGTAATGTGGTGTCCAAAGCACGCAGAGATGATAGTCATAGTCCTAGTTGTTTCTGCTTCTAAATAAGGTGCTTTAATCCTCAGAAAACATCCCTGGCAGCGACAACACGCGCTTTCAAACAATGAAACAACACCCGCAAGCAAAACATTTACATCTGAAGCTTCTCTCCCAACCCCAAAAAACGAAAAAAAATAATCAATTAATTATGCCTTTCCTAAAAAAATCACCCACCCCAAAAATGCTTGGGTGGACTGATCGCACATCTTTTTTCGGCTTCAACAAACATCCAAACATCCCCTTCCGTCCCATTCGCAGACACGAGATACGCCACCTCTCCGTTGCCACTGGCCAGGCGTAACGCCTTGGGTCGGTTCCCATTCCCCGGATCGCCTAAGGCAAATGGTGAAAATCCATCATCCTGAAAAGGTGATCCCGGGGGAATCCTGGGAGTTTCGGGTGGTGAGAATTGGTACCATCCTTATGGAAGTCACGCTAATTTACCTCCCCTAGACTGAAAAAAATACCTCCTCAGGTTCGGTGTTTTAGGGTATATTTGGGAGGGTCCAAATATCTTCTCAGGAGGTGGCCTGGATGTCTAGGGCCTAAGAGGTGTGGTTTTTTTTGGTTTTGATTGATTTTGTTGTTGAAATTTTCTTGGGACCCGAAATACCTTTGGAATGGTCACATTGACACACCCACATCAAGCAGGATGGTCACATTGGTTTGCTTCATACTTCCTGCTTTTACACTAGATTCTCATCAGCACCTCATCTGTTTCATGAAAGGAACACCCTTTTAGCCCTTTTTCCAGCATGCCATTACAACATCCTTTGTCCTGGTCCAAAAAATGACCTGAAATGTCCTGAAAATGATGTTCTTATGGGTGAATTCTTCCAAATTCATTGCCCCTACCCAGAGAAAAAACTCTCTTAATGAATCTCAAATGGCATATTCATAAATCTCAAAAAATTGCTGGTCTTCAGCACCATGAAATTTTCCTACGTGCAAAGTTCACTTTGAAGAAAAAAACAACTTTCCCACATTGCTATGGCCTCAAAAATTATTCACTCCAAAGATGAGGAACGCCAAAAGATCGTTCCCCAATCTGTCGTTACAGACTGTTCCTACAGTCCAATTTTAAGCCATTGCCCCACAGACTCTCACTCCCAACAATTCGGTCTCCCAACGATCTCAATCTGATTCGTCTGGTCAGAGAGCTATGATGGGGCTGAGGATTGGAGGCACTTCAAGCCAAATCTTGAAATTGAAACCTTACCAGGATTGAAACATATCAACCCATCTCATTTATAACTACTATTTTTCAACCAGATTTCACTTCCAAATAGCATCCTCCATGTAGAAGCAAGATTGAGTACCCAAAGTTATTTTCAGTAAGAAAAAAATTGCCCTTTGGGATGGAGACCCCACGCGCATATTGCCCTCCCAATCATCACTTCTATATACCAAATGTAAATCGAATCTAAGATCTATGCCTTTTCACATTGGGTGGGAAAATCACCCCTTTTTTTTCGGTGGTTAAAAAATGCGAAGCTTTGTTTTTGATTGAGGGAATCCTCGATGGGTCTAAATATCAATGAATGGATTCTGGTGGTGAGCGCAGCTACTCAATTTCAAAAACTTCACTAAAATTTGGAAGGTGAAGAAATGATTCTGGGGGCGAGAAGGATGAACCATTTTGCTTCTGCATGTTTTGCCCAAATTATCCATCTTCTCAAGTTCACCCATCTCCGCTTTTCTGAAAATTCCCCTCAACTTGTCAATCCCTTCCATAAAAAGAGCCTCAAAGTGACATTCTTGTCAAAATTAATGCTCCCAACCATCTCTCCCAACAAATAATTTGCTTTAAAAAAAAAACGTTTGCACAAAAACACGATTTAAAAAAATGTTAGTCTAGCCAAACATGTTTCTCAAAAAGCCCATGTCTTAATATCTATCCCAAACACTAGGAACCATGTTTCCTTTCTGTAAACTGCCGTGATGTCCCAACCTTAAAACCCATCTCTCTCATGGAGCTCAAGGCTTGTTCTGTTGAGATCCTGGATTGGAAGGGACTTTTTTTTTACCACGACCAGACATTGAAACCTACAGTAATTGAAAAGTAGATGGCACAGTTCCTACATATTCACATATTGGTTTATAAGGAGCCTTTACTAACCTACCTTTTGGTATTTGTGCCATCTATTTTGATCTTAAGGTACCTGTCTGTAGTAAAAAGGAAGTGAGTTCCTTTCTGAAATGTCAAATCAACAAAGTGCCTGAATCAAAATATCTGAGAAGACAAAAAAAAAACTGCCTTTAGATTAGAACCATTTCTAGGCTTCAGTACCTATTATAAGTTATAAGTTAGCTTCTTGGAAACTAAAAAATCATAGCTGAAAAAAAAAAAAACGCGAAAAAAAATCTCCAAAAAAATCCAAAACGTGGATTTTAATCTTGGGTTTGGCGCTTGCGTTCGACACTCCTGGGTTTGGACTCTACCTGATCTTCGACCATGGCTTGCATCCATAAGGCACCTGCCGAAAATTCGGGCGGCCGAAAAACCCGTTGAATTTTTGTAAGAAGCTTACCTTTTTTTTGTTCAAAGCGGAAACAGTTCATTGGAAAGAAATCACAAGAAAGATAGAAAAGTATTTTTATGTTGTCCAAACTTTTTTTGTTAAAGCCTTTGCTGAAATATAACATGGTTTAGTGCAAAATCGGCCCGTTCAAATACTAGTCCTTTTTTTATGGCCATGATTTTGGGAGGAAGTCTGACCCTCCAGTAGTCCGCGATAAAAAATTAAGCGAAGATACCATTCCTCCCATGATGGCAATCTTTTTAGAAAAAATGCTACATCGAAGAAACTAGAGAGCACTAGTCCTGTAGAAACTACTTTTCCACTTCAATGATTGCGTGAAGGGTCCAGCACATACAAAATAAAGGATCCTTTTTCAAGTTTTCCATAAGCTAAGAATCTAAGAGTGAACGGAAGGATAGATGTGGAAGACATCCGGCGATCACCATCTGGGATGGTGCTAAAGCCCTGCAAATAATGGGATTTATATAAACTACCAACCTCAACTGGTGAGTTTACCGGATTTCTGAACCATCAACCATATGGATGTTTCCGAAAATAGTGGTACCCCCAAATCATCCATTTTAATAGAGTTTTCCATTATAAACCATCCAATTTGGGATACTACTATTTTTGGAAACACCTATATTTATATATGACCAAACTCCAACCATCCTATGACCCGAAACTCAGGGCACCTTCATCCCCTGAGTCAGCTTCAGATGCCAGTGGATTGCCGCCGGACTTGGACGCCTTCCCGCCCCGCCAAAATGGACGGCAAAAGCCCCCTGTGAAAATGTGTAAATTGGAAAGAAGACCAGACATTGAAATTTAAAGATACACCCCTGAAAACTCAGATGACATTGGAAAGTCCGCATTCTCAATAGGAAATACATCTTCAAATTTCAAATGGTGGATTTTTGAATGTCATGTTGGCTTTCGGGGGGGGGGGGTAGTTGTGGAAGTATTTGATAGATTCGATGAAACAACTTCTCATTCTCTTTCCCCATCCGGGAGTAGATGTAGAATATTTGGAATTGGGTCACCATCCCCAGTGTCCCATGTTGGGATGATGCCAAAATTTTGAAAAATGGAAATTTCAGGAGAATCTCAACATATATATGGGTGTTTCCAAAAATAGGGGGAAAACCCCAAAATGGAAGGTGAAAATAATGGAAAACCCTATTAAAANGTTTCCAAAAATAGGGGGAAAACCCCAAAATGGAAGGTGAAAATAATGGAAAACCCTATTAAAATGGATGATTTGAGGGGAAAACCCCCCTATTTTCGGAAACACCCATATATATTTTCACCAATAGTTGGAGCGAAGCAAATCATCACGGTCACATCATCTCCTAAGAGCTGAGTGTCCCAAGCCCGTTCCCGAAGCTCCGCCAAATCATGGAAGTTCCTTGGATCTTGAAACAACGAACCATGGGGATTCCCCAAAAGGGGGGGTAATTCCACAAAATCATCCAATCAAAAACTCAATCCCCAAAAAAACTAACATGGAATTGTGTACCTGTGGTTCAAATACGAACCTTGGTTTCGGAGGAGTTGAAACAGCTATTGCAAACCCACCCAATTTTTAGCCTCCAGGTCCTTAGGTTTCCGTTTCGGAAAATGATCTTTTTGCCTGTTGTCGAGTCGAGCATCTCCAACAAATGATGATCGCTCCCAGCCCTCAGCCGGGTCTGATATCGCTGTTGATATATGGCTCACTGGCAGCCATGCACCACGAAGAAAACTGAGGAGATGACATTGGAAAAATCCACCGTTTTTCAATAGGAAATATACATCTTCAAATGGTGGATTCTCCATTTATTTACTAGTAATATGTTAGTTTTTTTCAGCGGGGGTACACTGTCCTACACCATTACAGGAATCATCAACTATGCCATTGATTGCATGGGTATTTTTCCTGGATGATGATTCGTGGCCATAGAAACTCACTTGCAAACCGGTGTCTATCTTATCTGTATTATTTCCCGGTAAAAACCAAAAGCATATGATATGATCGTACAACTTCCATTTCCGATGGTCATGATACCCCCCCCCAAACCACTGAAACCACTTCTGAGACCTCTAAAAGCTCTCAAAATTCCTTCCCAAGATAAGTTTGAGAGCTGAGGGGTCCTTCCAACAAAACAGATGGTGAAACGATGGGATTGCTTGCCCAGGTGCGGAGGGCTCGGAGCAGGCAAGGCCCCTAAGACCAAGAAGATGGTATTGCCCTGTGCGGATTGTATTGTTTGGAGCTTGGAAAAAAACATGTCTCCCAAACAATTGGATGGCATTATGATGGCATTTCAAAGTTTTAGGATGTTTTGAAGGTTAGACTTTGGAAAGCAGCAAAAAGCTTTTCAAAAGACATGGTTTGACGAAATCAGATCTTGCCCTCTGTTTGGAGGAAACTCTTTTTTTGAGAAGACCATGCTAGAAGGCTTCCATCTTTACTATTTCCCATAGGCACCGACCTCAAACACAACCTGTAACCTGTCAGTTATCGGAGTTCATGAAACCAAATGCTTTCAGGTAAAACGTCTTAGCCTTAGCTGTTAAGGGTCACGTGCCCTCTTTGAAGCTCCAAATGGATCGATCCTACTTCCAGGTCTCCAAAATTAGTGACCACAAAAATCCCTCCAATAACTGTGCTGCCACTTCTAAACCTCAAAAATTGCTGACTGACAAGTTCAGAAATTTCAAATGGTCAGACGCCCCGTCTCACCCGCGTAAGGCTGTTGTTTTTGATGCAAACCCATTACTTCCTCTGATGGTTTTCTGTCCCCTACACCAGCCGTCAAGTCCATCGTGAACTGGACGTGCCTCTGTTTCCAGTTGCGCCAACCAGGCCTCGCTATGACAATTTTGAAACATATTCAGTCTATGAATATGTTGGTGATGTCACTAGCTACAGTATATAAAATCTTCATGTTTTTTTTGGTTGGAAGGAAGGATTTCTCCAGAGTCTTCAAAACCCCTCCCACCATTTTCTTCATCTAAACCCCTTTGAAAACTATTAGTCAAAACGGATTCATCTTCCCCCACTTTTCGGGCGTGAAAAAATCCACCAACCCGGCGACCCGGTCATGTTTGACCAACAAATTCACCCAGGGCACTGCCAAATAGAAAGGACTGACCTTCGCTGGCCTGGCGTTTCGGCAGAAAAGCCTTGGAAATCCGTGGGAGGTTTACCTACCCCTTTCCCCCCCCCAAAAAAAAGGGTGATCGCAACAGTTCACCCCATACCAAAATAAAAAATGGGAAATGAATTCATATTGTTTCATCAACTGACGACTTCTGAAAAAGGCCCATCTTGAGGATATCGATAGTATCTCTGCATGGAGCATCGTTTGGGCCCCAGCATGGTTCCAACTTAAGTTTTAGGAGTTCAATAGGTCACATGCATATGGGATCATTGTGTAAATGTGCACACAAATTTGCCACAGTTCATTTGTAGCTTGGAAATCATGCTGGCTTTTAGGGCCCAGAACTTCTAGACACTTTTTTTTATTGAACTATGTAAAATTACTTTACACAACTACTTGTGACATTCAAGGGAATATGTTAATGAATGACATAGAGGAAAAAATGGTCCTTGCTAGACCCCGCTTCCCAGATTCTTTCCAAAACCAACCTTGGGCCAAGCTGTATCAAAAATTGTCAAGAAGCGCTAGCGGGGCCCGGGACCCAGCCCACTTATTTTTTGGAGATTACCCTCCAGGAAATTAACATATCCCACCTGGGGAAAAGGAAAATCATCTTCAAAATGGACTTTTCAGGAAATATGTCTATGTTAGTTCCCAGGAGGGTAACCAACATTTTTTTTGGCCACCTCTTCCTGGTGGAATTCAGATTCCACCACTCTTCAGCAACCTGTCAACGCAAAAAAAGATGCGAGGAAAAGAGAAAACCCTTTTGCATTGTCAGAAACATCTCCCTAATGGGTGATTTTCAAATGGGTTCCATGGCATGGGTGATCTTCCTTTTTCAAATGGGTGATTTTCTTCAGCTCCCTTGAAGATTGCACAACCCACCCACCCCATCACCATCTTGTGCCCCATTTTTGAGCCCGGTCATCTGCACCACAAGTGAACGGGAAAGTCACATGTCACAACGATTTGTCGTTCAGCCCATAGAAAGCAGAATCCACGCAGGCGAAGATACACTGAAGTTACACGGAAGGCTCCCACAAAAAAAGTCCCAAGGGTCTATGCAAGAGTTGGTACACTGGTAGGGGGGACTTGATGTTTTCAACCTGTGGACAGCAACCGCAAGGAAAACCATGGAGTTTCTCTTTCAACACCCCATTGATGTTTGACCTCTGTTTGGTAACGGTGACAACCTTCGGCTCTGAAATGCTGTATGCCTATGCCTGTGGAACCCCACGCCACCTGGACCGATTGTGGATTCCCTTTCTGCGGCTTTTTCGTTGAAAACGAGCTACCGAGACGCCAAGGGTTGGGGGGTCCTTGATGCTGCTCGTTTTGTGGATGCCTCATGACCATTTTTTGGGAATGGCAAATCTGGACGAGTTTTATATTTCCAGCCATTAATCATTAAACTTTGGGAAGGTGAGCCTCAGCCTGATCGAAATCTCGGCATGGGTGAAATCTCTGGAAATTTGAGAAATCCTCTTGACTGTATACCTCCAGACTTCTCCAGGCTTTGGCTGAAGGCTCCACTAGGCTCCCAAGCCGACTTGACCTTTGTGGAATCATCATCCCAAAAAGTGGACTAAGTTGCGTTTTTAACGCGAGTTTTGCAAGCCAAATGGTCATCAACAACTACACATACCCAAAAACAGCCAACAGTTTACCCTTGAAAAGAGAATCTGTGTGTGCACTGATTTCGAAGCTTGGATTGGGAATCGCCCCCAGAAAACAAGCAGTACGTCAAAACTATCATAGAATCCTGCTACCAACCTTACCTGGCGGCTCAACTGCGGATTTGTTTGATTCAACTTTCAAGGAGCCCGGATTTGATTTCGTAGCCTAAAAGTGTGTGGGAAATGTTTATTCCGACTCTCCTTCAAAAAGTGGGTGAAAAAAGCATCCTTAAAAAACGACTTATCTACCCTAGAGGATTTCCCATTTTTTTTTCCACTATTCACTGTTGATGATGGTGTCCTATCCTGCACCAGAGTGGGATGCATCAACAAAATCCGTGAAATTTGACAGGGATAACCTATCAAAATCTCAACCTGCTCATCAGATTTTTTGGACCATTCAACTACAACACGTTGGAAAGTTTCCATCAACCTTCGCAACCTCTTCCATGAAACCATCAACGTTTTTGGCGTTCCCTTCGGATACACCCTGGGACGTCCGACCATAAACATGTGTCACACCCTGTGAGGATTCTCAACCCCCCAGGCGTGCATGTGACGCCAAACGAGCTGGGGGGGAACGTGGAGGTCGAGGCAGCGGAGCGTTTCGCGGATCCGAAATCTTCGTTAGGAAACGCCATTTGTGTGGTAAGATCTTCCCGATTGAGGTACAAATTCACGGCTGTTTTTTTTTGGCCTATAAATTTGGACCCCCCCCATATTAATTTGCAGGAAGGCTTTTTAAAAAAGTCACTTGGCAAACACCTGATATGTCAGTTTCTGGGGTTTTACTCTTCCCCTAATAGCTCCATGGTGAACACACAATGAGGAAGGGATAGGTCCTTCGTGCAGGATTCTTTGAATACTTTTAAAATTCATCCTTCTTAGGGTGTCGAATCTACTAACTTGCTGGAGCTTTTCCGCAGAGGTCAAGATAAACAGGACATGTTAAGCAATATCTGCTACAAAATCAAGATCTCATTGCTATTATCATCTCTGGTCTCAGTCCATCAGATCTCGAACCTCGAAGATAAACCATGTTGAAATGCCATATGGTCCACGTTTCTCAAAGATCTTTCTGCTTGGCTTTGGTATAGGATTTATTTCCCATCAAAAGTGATCAAAAGGAGATGAGACAATTTTTTATCTTATTCCATCCCTAGTCTTGTGGATGCCTCCAGTCAACCTTCAAAAAGTATATCTGGAGTCGGCTGTTTCCATCAGCTATTTCCACCACTGACAAGGTATCATATTCCAGAAACCTTTGTGAAAACATTTAGGAATCAACTGCCTGTTTTGAGAAATAAAATCCTCAAGTTGCAATGATGAGGTCATTTTGGGAGGATTCCCAGCTACCGAACCACAGAACTGCTGTGTTTTGTCAGGGATGCCAAAAGCCTAAACCATCAAAACATGGCACGTCAAAAGATCAACCATGAGTGCCCCAAGCCTTCCTAGGATCCAAAATTCCAAAATCTATCGATCGAAAAAAACCTCGCATCACAGCGGATCCAAAAAAACATGTCCTTGGGATGATCCCATTTAATTTCAATGGTTAATAAGCAAGTGGGATGGATCCTCCAACTACCCTCCAGGGAACTAACATATCCCCGCCAAAAATGGCATTTTGAGTCGATGATTTTCCCAACTTCCCGTTTGGGGGGGTGTGTGATCCATTCCCTGGAGGGTATAACTAGTAATCTTGGGACCATATAGCGGTAACTACTGCTTCCTCTGGAGGCAGTTTTCGAGAGTCCTTGCTATCGGGGCCCAACCGTCCCGTCGGGCTCTTCAGCCGCACGGACCTCATGGAAAGAGGAGGTTTCTAGTAACATGGGATAGCATTAGTATTGGTATTGGTATTGGTATTGGTATTGGTATTAGTAGTAGTAGTAGTAGTAGTAGTAGTAGTCGTAGTCGTAGTCGTAGTCGTAGTCGTAGTCGTAGTCGTAGTCGTAGTCGTAGTCGTAGTCGTAGTAGTAGTAGTAGTAGTAGTAGTAGTAGTAGTAGTAGTAGTAGTGGTGGTAATCGTAGTCGCAGTAGTAGTCGTAGTAGTCGTATCCATCCACCACCCATGCCCTAATCTCAGGCAACCTCACAGGGGGCCCTTCAAACAGCAGGAGCTCCACCTGAGCATCACTGCATTGTTGGAGACACTGTTGATGGAAGAAATCCTGCACGGTTGTTGATAGGTTGATAGGTTTTATACATCCCAGGTGGTTGTTTGGAATTTCTTCCCATCAACTTGATATCAATGAAGTCTATGGAAGATGAAGCCCAGAAACCCTAGGAATCCATCAGGTAGATGGAACCCTTTCCAGTCGAGCTTCCCCCCGTTCAGAGGATGAATAAAAAAACTACCCAATTTCGCAGATACTAAACGAAACCTTTTGGGGGAGAAGTTGGGGCACCATCTACTGGAAACCGTGGTTTAAATCACTGCTTTTTTGCTAGAAAAACCACCCCGATGTCACAAAACTTAGCAGTTCCGTTTCTGCTAAAATCTAAAAAATTGCCATCTTTGAGGCATCATCATGCCCTTGACAATGTTAATGCAATCTTTACACTTTGGGATGCTCCCCTACCATTAACAATGATAAGGAAACGCCTCCTCAAATAGCCAATGTAGTTGGGAGATCGCCCCATGAATACTCGGAGTTAAGTAGTCAACAAAGGATGCCAAGCTTAAGCTTCACTTTCCCTATGTCATAGTGAAAAGAAGCATCCCAAATCATGAAGAATCATCTCCACTTCCAGTCTTCAAAGTGGAGAAAAATTGAAGTCTGAGTTCTCATTTTTCCCACCACATGAATCTCATGCTACAGAGTTGGCCCTAAGAAATTTCATAGACAAAAACGTGAATTTGATCCATGTCCACAACCCTGAAACTGGGAGAATTCCCATCTTTTTAAGGTGTCCAAATTTGATCCCTGGAAATGTCAGCAATGATTTCTACACCGAAAAAACCCTGAGACGTTTGGAACCAACAAAACGCGACAAAAATTTCTCCGATGGAATCCCGCCCCGCCTTTGATGGAGATGTTAGGATTGTTCTTTGCCAGGATTTCCTTTCCTTTGGCCTTGTGATCAAAGTCACAGTCGTGATCCTGCGCACTGAGAGGACGGAAAAAACGGGAGATGAAACATCAGGATTCAGAGCGCAGACCCTGTCAGCTTGGTATCAAAATCTGCAGTTTGTTACAATTTCTATAGGAACACATTTTCACAGATCTTATGACTCCTTATGATTCTTGGTTTACATCAAAAAAAAGTGTTCATAGCCACAGGCAAAATATAATAGCCAGCTCAGCCAGCTCTCTGGACATACCATCCACCTCATCCGCTTTCACCCTTTCTGCAGGACACCTCCGCGTGCCGGTGTTTGCCGCAGAAGGTGTAGCCACAGCGGCATTCAAAGCCCAACAGGCCACACCTCGGTTTGATGCCTCCCGAAAACTTATAAAACCATCTGAAAATAGGCTGAAAGAATGGCTGAAAGCTAAGACGAGCGGATCGTCTTCCAACCATTGATTCTGAGGGGCTATGTTGGTTTCGTGGAGTGTTTTCTAATTTCAGCATAGTTTGCCAAATCTTTCGATTTAGACAGCAAATGGCAGACCACTTTGAAGTAGAGAAGCGGAAAGACCCCTTGAAGATGCACCAGATTTCTGTGAAACTTGCAACATGTTTGTTGGACAAAGCGTACCTTCATATTGACACGCGTCTTTCCTTCATGCATAGCACGCGTCTTCCAGGGGGAAAAGTATGGATTCAATAGTTTCCTGTATTGATTGTCATCATCTTGAACATCAACATCACAATCCCTCTAAAAATGGCGTTCAAAAAACTTCATCGGATTCTTCTCTTGAAAGCAAATGATACAAAAAAATCCAGTTTTAAAAAATGAATCCACTCAGCATCCCGACTTCTTGCTGCAGAACCAACACTTGGTCTTATCCTGGCAGTGGCTTGACTGGCCCCCATGCAAGACTCACCGACGAAAGTCCTGACAACTCGTTTCCTGAAGTTATGTGACCTTCCAAAAAGGAACACACACAAGGAAGTATACAAGCCTACAATGAAAGTTTGCATCAATCCCATAAAATCCATGCGATTCACAACATCACCACATCTGAATCTTTTAAACATCTGGGCATGCCATGTGCACCACGGAGCAAGCCTTCTGTTCCGCTTTTGGGCACACTTCCATTCCCTGCAGTAAGAGCTTCAAGGAACAGCTCTCGTTGGTCTTTGGAAGGCTGGTGTTCATCCATTAGCAATGAAAAATTATACCAAATTCATACCAAATTGTTTTATTCTTAATCAAATGTGGTCTTTGGGGTTTTTTCAGGCGGTGTGCATGCCCCCAATATTCCTTGACCATCTTCATGTCTCTTCATGCCTGATGGGGATGCCAACCAGCCAACCAGCTCCAGCTCCCAACCACAATGAATGTCTGGTGGGTCTGTGGGTCTGGAGTGGGCGGCCTACACCTCAGCCAACCCTGATGATTTACAATTTATATACTGCGATTCTATATTCTTGTGTTTCAGACATCCGGAAAAAAACTCACCAGTTGAGGTTGGTAGTTGATATCCCCATTTATTTACAGGTTTTTTTTTTTACATCCAAACGGTGGCTTTCTCGCCGGTTCCCAAGATCCAAAAATGTCGGGTCGACCTCATCTCTTCCTTCTGCAGGAGCCTCCGCCTTCTCGGCGGCAGCTTCCCTACCAGGACAATGGACATACATGGTTTTTGGGCTACAAATGTAGTGATACTGAATATGTTCTTTCTAAAGGAAAGGATCAAAAAAAGCCAGGAAGAAAGTCATGTTCATATTATAAGCTGTCATGGTCACTCTCAGTGATCACACCTGCCCAGGTAGGGATCTCAAGTATCAAGCTTTCTAGTCGTATTTCAAGTAGGATTTCTTCCTTCAAATTCCAGTTCTTCACACCCTTCCGATATGTTGGGGATCTGTTCATCCACAGTGCATGCCATATAGCTTTCACGCAAAATTCTTTACACAATAAAAAGATTCCTTCCCACCAAAAACAACGAAGGCCATGTAATCTCTGGACACTTCCAAATGTTATCATGCTTTCTGAAGTCTGGTTCAGTCATTACATGTCTACATTTACCCCATCCATCTTTTTCTAGCTTTTTCCGCCAAGCTCAGAGCCTCAGAGCCCCAGGTCCAGGCTGCCCCAACTGATCTTTTTTCGCTTTTGCCTCATCTTCCTCCCGAGGTTCTGGTCTCATAACCCTTAAACCAAAAGCTAAAAACAATGGGATGAAGGATGGAGATCCATGTCACTGCCAGTAAGCTGAAAAAATAACCTGGGAAAATAGAGAACTGACACAGAGAGATATCTATGTATTATAGACTACATGGATAGATCGATAGATTGGTAGAAAGATAAATAGGCAATAGGTAGATAGATAGATGGACAGATAGACAGATAGACAGATGGATTAGATACCCTGATTGGATCCGATCTCTTTAGATCGTATAGATTAGATTCGATTAAATTTGATTCGAACCGATTCAATAGACAGATAAATGTCACAAACCTTTCTATTCTACAAAACCTACGTCCCAACCAACCATCACTAACTACCTGTCTTTGTGAGTGCACAAGCACTGTGAGCACATCATAGCTGTGTTCTGAGGAGAAAAAAAGAACTGTCCTAAGATCAGATCACACTCAAATCATCTAGAAAATTAACCATGCAACGCCTGGAACAAAAAGAACTACCGTATTTTTGAGATGTCCCGAAGTCTTGAAAATCAAGTTTCATCTGAATAGCATCAACAAATGATGCCTTCAATGGTAGCAATCACGTAAATCCGCGTAAATCCGTGTAAACCTTGGAAGTTGTTGGATGACTCCCATTATACTGGACACCTTCCTTGGCTTCCCAGAGATCCATCATTTGCAACCAAAGCTTGGGTTTTTGTTTGCTGCTTGTTTGCAGAAAGAAGCTAATTTGTGATAGGAAACAAACCCCCAAAGTGTCGACTCATTTTTGAGTCGCACCCGGGGGTTGGCCAAGGGGACAAGCAACAGTAGCCGACCGGAGCTTTTGAAGCCCATCCCATGCTCCTCCTTTTTCTGCTTCTCCGCATAGCATTTGGAGCCTGGAGAACCATGGATTGGGGGAATGCTCAGAAGGAAGAATCAAGCTGGGCAAAATCGCCAAAACATACCTGAAAAAAAAAACCTGGCATCAACGTTTTTTGTTGCATAATGGTTTCGTAACATACTCGTTTTCCTACCAAAACGTGCTAACAGCCGCCGGGTCACAGTAGTTGTCCGTACGGGCCGTGCCACAGAATCCGCAGCCACCGCGGCAGGGCACCGGAGCCGCCTTTTGGAGGGGGGGCTCAATGGGGAGGGTCGTGCCCTATGTCAATGCAGAAAAACCACATCTATTCATATAGCCTCCCTGAAACGAACAGCAAAAAAAAAGCACCTGAATTTTTTTCATGAACGAAAAAATGATGGTCTGATTTTTGGGCGGGGCAAAAGGGCCTTTTTAAAGGGGGCGAACTGGTGAACTTTCAGGGAGGGTATACACATTACGTTAATCTACAGATTAAATGTCAAATGGGTGGTGCATTCTTATACTTAAATACCACTCATGTACAAGGAGCAACTTTTCTGACTCAGGAATCTTTCGGCTCAATACATATGTAGGCACCACAACGCAATGGTCTTCACGCCGATGACATATGCAGCCAGCAGGCTTCTTTTTGGAAGATGCCGTTAGGTAACAAATACCAACTGAAAGCATATGTTGCAAAGAAATCCGATACAAGAGACATAGAAATCCAAAAATAATCCTCATGTCCATACCCTGGAAGTCCAAGAGCAAAGAAACAAATGGCCTTTAGGATGATTCATGTAGAGGATTCCCTACCAAGAGGCAAATTTTTGTTGTGGTTTCACCCCTCCCAGTTTCAGGACGTCACCGGCTCTTCCTCCACCTTTTTCTCCTCCTGCACCAAACAACGGGGGGGGAAATCACCCCCTGTTTAATATCAATAAATCATCTTTTAGGGGGACCCCGCTTCGACTTTTCACAACGACATGTGATTCATGGATGTTCCTGGATTCAAATCTGCTGTTTCTTTTTATCCTAGATCTACGTGTTCACTGCGCTACAAAAAGCGATCATGAATCAACACCGAAACTATCAAATCATCGATATTATATATATACCTTGAGCTGCTCCCCCTTATCAATGACGCAATATAATTTCGAAACCTTTTACAGTACATCCTTTTACACCCCGGAAAATCAACATGGAAACTAAAAAGTCTCCCCAAATTGAAAAGGGAACAAATCATCTTCCATCCACCTCCATTGTTTGGGTTCCAAAATGCTCCATTTTTTCCATGGGTGAAAAAACCTCCACCAAATCTTTCCCGCTTCCGACATCCACGGCGACCACCCGGCCACGGCCATCCGGCCAGGCGCAGCCTGCCTGCTTTGGTTCAGTGGCAGCACCGCCACTTCCAGAAGCACCCTTCACCTTGAAGCGGTTTTTTTTTCGGGGGGGAGGAGGGGGCTAGGAGCTTAAGGGATGTTGTTCCATCCCACTCCCCCAAGTGGATGACATGTATGTTTCCCCCCAAGTTTCAGGGATGAGAATGAAGAAATGATGATGAAGAAAATTACCTTGCTACTTCTTCGAAAAGTTGGGGATCTTTTTAGCTTTACGTCCAAGGTCATACTGGTTTTTCCAAGGTGTCTTCATCTTACCGGCCTCGAAGGCTTCAAAATGACACTAAGGAAGACTGGAAAAATGCCCGCAAATCACATATCACATGTCAGAACGCCATATCTGTTACTTCTGGGTTTGCACCAGGTCCATGAAATACATGATCTGAAGTGTAGATGGTGCTTCCTTTGCTTCGAACTGACCGATATTCTTGGGGAACACCCTAGAAATTTTGCGAGGATTACTAAGAATGATGCTTTGGCAAAAACAACTCCTGCAAAATGCGGCAATTTTGGGAGTCTGAGCAAATCTTCAGGGCTTTAGACACTTCATGGCATTTCTATTAAAACCTGCCATGCCCACTGCCATTGGCTGCCCTGCTAAGAAGAGCGTGGCTTTGTCAGGTATCAGCGCCGTCCCTAAAGTGTCCTCGTCCTGATGTTTTCATTCTTTTGCCAACCCCCCTTTTTGAACAACTTCAATGCCAATATCATTCAAGGTCAACCTTCACTCAGCATAGCATTCCGCATTCCATGTATCTAACAAAGTTCCACCAAAAAGTCCCAAGTCTGATGCACTTTCAAGTTGGCATCATCCTTTTTTGGAGAAAAAAAAACTTGTCAAAACTTGTCCCTTGAAACCTCATCCCCCCCATGTCATCCATTGGAATCCTTCAAGAGCTTACCCTTCAGGAAAAGCCGCTGCTGGGACACATCCAAGCCGCACTCCTGCCGATGCGGGACATGCGATACCCAAGGTGCATAGGGGAAGTGACAGGTGAATCTGCATCAACATGAAGGATTTGAAACCGCACATCCCACCTAGATGCCTACCCATACAACATCGCTGGTGAAATGTTTGTCACCCACATGTCTTAATATCTGGGTGAAGTCTAATACTTTTGACAATTCACCAGTCTGAATTTTGATGGTTAGATGAATTCATCATAAATCACACAGTGAGTGTGGTGACCATTCATCCACTTCTCTGCTTCATCTTCCTCCCCCCTCTAGAATTCGTTGACCAAAAAAATCCGGCCACCAAGCAGAAACTACTCATCCTCAACTCATGGAAGTTGGTGAAAAATGGGCTTCCGAACCGTTCGACTTATTTCCTTCCAACAAAATAATAGGGATCATGTTACCATTTCCCATGTGATTTTTGGGGGAGGAAAAGGTAAATTGCCCCACCGGGATTTTCACCTGGAGTCCTTGATTCATGTGGGAAAATCCATCCCCGACTTTTTTTTCCCCAAATGGTGGTAAGCTACTCTTTATATGTATATATATATATGTTATATATATATATATATTTGGGCCTTTCCATTTGTTGTGTGTTCAAGGTTTTAGTTAGGAGGAAGGTTCGACATGGACGAATCATACCCCCGAATCATACCCGCGAATCATACCCCGAATCAAACCCCCGAATCATACCCCCAAACCATACCGCCGAATCACACCCCACACCTTCTTTTTACAACTATACTACCACTACTACCACTATACTACCACTACTACCAGTACTTCCACTACCACCACCAAAACCACTACCACTACCACCACCAAAACCACTACCACTACCACTACCACTACCACTACCACTACGACCACGACGACGACGACGACTACCACTACTACTACTACTACTACTACTACTACTACTACTACTACTACTACTACTACTACTACTACTACTACTACTACTACTACTACTACTTCTACTACTTCTACTACTACTACTACTACCACTACCACTACCACTGCTGCCACAGTCCGGAGTTGTGCCCGAACCATACCCGAATCATACCCGAATCATACCCGATCGGCCCAGGGTGGCCAGAGTCAGGTTAGTTCAGTTGGTAGCGCGCAGGGCCTGTAAAGCTTAGGCTCAAGGCTCAATTCCCGGCCAGTGCTGGTGTGAAGGTTTTTGGCGCCGCGATCCATACCCGCGAACCATACCCGCGAATCATACCCCGAATCATACCCCCGAATCATACCTCAAGTCAAACCTTCCGGTCCGGGCACGGATTATATACACATACATTTGTATAATCTTGAATATATTTAAACAAAACTTTCCCTTTCAATTTACATCTCACCAAATTTCTTGACCTAAAAAACAAAACAAAAAAATCTGGACTCACATCGTTCGTAGAAAACCCGCGTCCGCCACATCACGTGGAGCTCCCGTGATTCCACGCCTCTTGACACTTCTTTTTCAGCTCTCCCACCGTCAACGTCGACGCGACGTCCGCCAGCTTGAACGACCTCAGAGCTGAATCTCAAGTGTTTGTTGAGGTTGGCTGAGTTCATTTGTGGGTGTTTCCAAAAATAGGGATACCCCCAAAACACCCCAAAATGGTCATTTTTAGTAGGAAAACCCATAGTTGTTGAGTACCACTATTTTCGGAAACACCCTTGTAGGTACATGAAAAAACCTTTTAAATCGACAATCACAATAGTGACTAGTCTGCTTACCAGGCAATCATTACTGATTTTAATAGGATGACACCAACCAATCCGGTGGATCAAGACTCCAAAGCAGAAGATTTGTTGACATATGCTATAACAACCCAAAGGAATCATTGAAACATATTTGCAGACCAAACTTCATCCAACTATCCAACTCTGAAATGCTTTCAAATGCTGGCATTTCCATGGGTTTTCCCCTGAGATCTCAAAAAACTAAACGTCCCTAAAGTCACGGCTGCCCCCGACATGTCACGCTGGGCAGTCCCCACTTGATAGCTCCAGAACCTTTCACGTTCAACTCCATGGGGGGAGTGGCCCCCAACGGGCCCTCGGTTTGTCGAAATGAAAAAAGGTCGGTGGCTCGACCCTTTTGCGACTCTTTTGCGACTCAAATGTGGCCATGGTTTTTTGTATGTTAAATTTCTGGGGTCTAGTTAGTCTCAGAATAATATCATTGCTCTATCTCATGTCCATCTATTATCTCCAGAGTTTGGCAATTGAGATACAGGAAAATCACTGCCTAAGAGAGGTTGTAGGATGTTTGCTCCTTTGCAGATATCATTTATGTGCGCAAGATATACCTGTCTCCCCCCCAGACGCATCACCAAAAAAAAAAGACGCTTCCTTTCACTGCGTGACCGCCAGCGGACCAGCCTTTGTCTGAACATCGGTGTTTCCGATACAGGGAAACGAGGCAACAGGTCTCCAATCCTTCCCTTATGAACACCCCGCCCCCCTTCTCTTTGAATAGAAGAACTCACATCTCAATTGACGGGGGCGTTCTTTCTGGAAAACCACATTGGGGAAGGAAGTCTTTCATGAAAGGAATAGAGACTAGCATTCTTCACCGTTCCATGCCACGTCCAATGTTCATTCGATCATTGGACGTAGATGCTTCTTCATTTGCTGTGTGGTCCATTGACATCAGCAAATGACTTTTAGCTCACAGCCCAAAATGTACTTTCATCCTGCTCTTCGGAAAAACACCCCGAATAAAGCCTGTACATATTCCAGGTACATATGTATGATTCGCAAATGTATGTGCTCGCCTCTTCAAAGATGTGATGTGAACTCAAGTCCACAAAATAAAGCACGGAAACCACTGTCCATTTTGAGACATCCCTTGTTTTGAGACACTGTCATACTGTTGACGGAAGAAATCCTGTACCGCCTGAGATGGATAAAACCATGGAAATATTGATTTAAAATAGTGGGATATTTGCATGATATTTATCATATCAACTGGTGCAGGATTTTTCTATCAACAGTACGAGAAGAGTCAATTCGCAATCTGCAAAAAAAAAACATCTCTAGGCTTCTCACCACTTTTTCACACATGTAAAAAAATATACAGTTATCTGAAACCTTTACCTCATCTGTGTCAACGCGATTTCACCACATACCTTGTCAGATCTTTCAGTATGTCAATGGAAAATTCACACGGCAGCATGGCAGCTCATCATTCCCATCTCACAATGGAGCCGTCGCACCTGGACTCAAAACAACCTCGTTGAGGGCATCCACATCTTCCTGGATGGCAGGGAGGTGGGGGTCCCTTCCAATGGTTCCCCTGTTTTTAAACGAAGCAGCTTGAAATGGTAAGTTGTTCACAACTATCAAATATCACGTTTTGGGGAGTCATTTGATATGTATTCACGGCCCAAACCATCTTTGGATATTTAGCAGTTTCCAAGGTCCACAAGATTTCATCTCCAACTGCCGTCCCCTCAATTTTAACAACAGAAAAGCCACCCCCCCACTGTTGGTCCCAAGCATCATATTCAGCCCCACTGCTGATGCTCGACATGCGCGTCATGGGGCCCGAGGCGGCCGCAAATTTGGACTTCCGTAGAGAGGTGCAATGCACATCCAGCAGCTTCCGTTTCACGGCGCCTGAAAGACGGTCCGGTGGTCTAAGGCACCGAGACCTTTTAAATGACAGGTGCAAAAAAAAACAAACGGTAAACAACAGTTGAGGTTTAACAACATCGTTTTTGTTGGTGTACATCCAACATAACCAATGTAAACAAAAATCAACAAACAAAAACTTCGAGTCAAAGAAACAAGTCGTATTTTTTTTCAGACTGTAAAGACCCTGCAAGTCCAAATCTCACGAAGAAACCTCCGACTCCTCCCAACCAGGAAGAAAGCAGCCATGCTCAAAATTTTAAAAAAAAAACACCATCACCCTGGACCTAACCTAAACACGGCACCACGAAATAGAAATCCCTCCAAAATTGCCGATATATGTATTAAAAATTCATATCAATTGCTGCAATTCTTTTCGATCCCCCCCCCCCAAAAAAAAAATGGGTAAAATGTTGGTATTTAAAAAAAAGATATCGAAATTGAAAATGTTTTGGGATGTGACATACGCCAAGGTTCTACTATCTCCACCCACTGCGCAATCACCCCAGGCTAGCACCGTTCCATCATTCTTGATGACCGCGAAGGCAGAATTGGATCCACTCATGTCTTGGACATCCACCAGTTGATCCACCACGCTACGACAGTCACCTCCCAGAGGAGAAAGAAGGGCCAAGGGCACAATGGGAAGGGAAGATGTCAATGGTGATTGACAGATTTAACATATGTAAAAATTGATTCAATCCTGGATGCTACTGAGCGTTTTCTCTACTTTTTTCAGCCCAATCATTCAAAATTGGTTTTCCTTTCCAGTCTTTGATCCCTTCCTAGAGGTATTTGAATCACACCTCAGAATGCCATGCAAGAAGAAGGGATGCCCCTGCAGTAGTCATTTATGGATAGATAGATAGATAGATTGATGGATGGATGGATGGATGGATGGATAGATGGATGGATGGATAGATAGATAGATAGGTAGATTGGTAGATTGGTAGATAGGTAGATTGGTAGATAGATAGGTAGATAGCTAGATAGATAGGTAGATAGATAGGTAGATAGATAGATTGATTGGTAGCTCATATCATATCTGATATCTCGTATACCGGAAGATAGATACTTACTTAGTTAAATAGCTGGCTAGAAGCATATGTAGTTTCTAAAATGATTCTGTCATTGTGACGCGTTGCGGGGATGAATAAATGATTGATTGATTGATTGATTGATTGATTGATTGATTGATTGGTTGATTGATTGATTGATTGATGGATTGATTGATTGATTGATGGATTGATTGATTGGTTGATTGATTGATTGATTGCTGCCTTGCTTCGCTTGCTTTGCTTGCGTTGCTTGCTTTGCTTGCTTTGCTTGCTTTGCTTGCCTTGCTTGCCTTGCTTGCCTTGCTTGCCTTGCTTGCCTTGCTTGCCTTGCTTGCCTTGCTTGCCTTGCCTTGCTTGCCTTGCTTGCCTTGCTTGCCTTGCTTGCTGCCTTGCTGCCTTGCTTGCTGCCTTGCTTGCTGCCTTGCTTGCTGCTTGCTTGCTGCCTTGCTTGCTTTGCTTGCTTGCTTGCTTGCTTGCTTGCTGCTTGCTTGCTGCTGCTGCTGCTGCTGCTGCTGCTGCTTGCTGCTGCTGCTTGCTTGCTTGCTTCGTGCTTGCGCTTGTACTTGCTTGCGTTT